>CAUYQG010072913.1:0-42906 GCA_963574415.1 Tarsius wallacei | reverse complement strand
GGGCAACTTGGCGAGACCTCATCTCTACAATAAATCAAAAATTAGCCGGGCATGGTAGCGCGCGCCTGTAGTTCCAGCTACTTGGAAGGCTGAGGCGGAAGGATCACCGGAGCCCAGCAGGTTGAGGCTGCGGTGGCCGGGAGGGGTCACTGCACTCCAGTCTGGGCGACAGTGAGACTCCAACACACACACACACACACACACACACACACACACACACAAAACGCACATAGAAATTCAATATTTCACAAGTTAAAACAATCATCATTAAAAGACATAGCCAGTGGAGAAAAATATATGAAATTAAAGAATAAAAATAATTCTAGTGTGAATTCAATTATTTAAAAATCTGAAAATAAAATGCTAAGTTTATGAAACTCTCCACAGTAATTTAAGAGTCTGTACAAATATTTTTAAAATAATAAATATATTCTAATATTTAATACTAAAATTCATTAAAAAGATCCTAAAATATAAAATTTTCATTTTCATTTGTTTTGACAAAATTAAAACCACAAGAAGAATTTCTGCAACTTAAAAAATTTCTGTGCTCTCTATGTAGAGACACAGGAAGACTAATGTAACATTTGGTTATCCTATAGAAAATGTAGTCTTTCAACTACATTATCTTATTTGACTATCACAAAACTCTGTACATGTTATTCTCATATTGTAATCTGTAGCACAAAGGTGTTCAGGAGAACATCCAATGTACACAAAGCTGAACCAAGAACCAAGAGCTTGTGGGGATTTTCATGGCAAATTAAAGGGTCTCTAAATTTGCACAGACACATATGTGCCTCTGTCACACAAGTAAGTTTGTCTCCTTATAAGGAATTTTAACACGGAGACATTTTCAAATATTTTACAAAACAATTATCAGAAAACACAGGCATATATTTGGGTTTCATCACTCAAATGATTTCCAATATTTAGCACGGAAACTCTAATATTCAAAAGGCTTTGGTTCAGATGAATATAGATATGTATGTATGTATGTATGTATTTATTTATTTTTGAGTTGGAGTCTCACTCTGTCACCCAGACTGGAGTGCAGTGGCTGCTCTCGGCCACCGCAGCCTCGACCTGCTGGGCTCCGGCGATCCTTCCGCTTCCGCCTTCCAAGTAGCCGGAATTACAGGCACGCGCTACCACGCCCGGCTGATTTTTTGATTTACTGTAGAGACGAGGTCTCGCCAAGTTGCCCAGGCGGGTCTTGAACCCGCAGTCTCAGGCAATTCACTCACCTCGGCCTCCCAAAGCCCGGGATTACAGGCTGAGCCACCGAGCCCAGCTGAATATAGATATTTAATTTGAATTTCTTTCTTTCCCTTTAACATATAGCTGAACACATTAGTCAAGTGAATCCTGAGTTCAGTATTACAAATACTCTCTCTGAAAGGATACAAATGGAATTCATTTGGCTCTTTGTAGTCTATTTCTTCAAAAATTCATAGCACAAGTTTGAAAAACATTTATCTAGTCTGCTTTTACTCAATTAGAAGAGTGATTCAGAATGTAAGGTACTATGCCAGGAATACAGCTGATACAGAAAAGGAAGGATTGGACAGATTCACCCTCAAAGTAGTTCACATTTTCCTCAGGGAGTCAGACGTGGATACAGCTATTTCTTTTTTTTTTTGAGTTGGAGCCTCACTGTCACCCAGACTGGAGTGCAGTGGCCACTCCCAGCCACCACAGCCTCGACCTGCTGGGCTCCGGCGATCCTTCCGCCTCAGCCTTCCAGGTAGCTGGAACTACAGGTGTGCGCTACCACGCCTGGCTAGTTTTTGATTTATTGTAGAGATGAGGGCTCGCCAAGTTGCCCAGGCGGGTCTCGAACTCCACCTTCGTGTGGGGCTCAGGCAATCCACTCACCTCAGCCTCCCAAAGCGCGGGATTACAGGCTGAGCCACCGAGCCCGGCATACAGCTATTTCTTATAGAAAACTCCTTTTGATGAGGGTAATGGATACACGTGGAGAGAGTAATCCTTGTTCTCCTGTGCAAACAACTTCAGTCAACACTGCATGAATTCTTTTTCTGGATGGATACTTTTTGTTAGTCTTCAAATGGGTCCTTCAAGATTTCCCTTCTTTCTCTTTAAAAAAAAACTTCTTATACTAAATTTTAATTAACCTTTTTTTGTTGGCCAGACTGTTACGTGTACTGACAAGCTGAGAGAACACAGTTGCTACTTTAATCCCCACAGCCCCTGGCTTGTGCCCACGCAGGACAGACACACAAGCCCCGCACGAGGGGGAGTCACTCTTCTGACACCTGTTTGGAAATCCTCCAAGTATCGGGGAACAACCTCCTCAAGTACACATTCCTTCCCATGCTAATTTACCTGAGGTCAAGAAAAGGCAAACTACCGAGCAGAAAAAATCAAGTATATTGGGTACACAACATTCTCTCTATCTAAACAGGAAAGGTAAAAAAGAACCAGAATAATTTTGGAAATTATTCTAGTAGAAAGAGTAATAAAACATACTATATGGGAAATATAATTTATAGGAGAGAGAAAACCCATTTGCCCTTGTTCATATGTGATCACTCTTTATGCCCTGCAAAGACCCTCATCTTGAAAAATAAAAAGTGTCAGGTTAGGGGCAAAGCTCAGCAATGGGCCATGTGGATTTGTGATGTGCTCCTTTTTTGCTTTAAACATTTGACTCTAATCATTTTTTTTTGAGTTTGAGTTTGAGTCTCACTCTGTCGCCCAGACTGGAGTGCACTGGCCGCTCCCAGCCACCGCAGCCTCGACCTGCTGGGCTCCGGCGATCCTTCCGCCTCAGCCTTCCAAGTAGCTGGAACTACAGGCGCGCACTACCACGCCCGGCTAATTTTTGATTTATTGTAGAGATGAGGTCTCGCCAAGCTGCCCAGGCGGGTCTTGAACCCGCGGGCTCAGGCAATCCACTCATCTCAGCCTCCCAAGGCGCGGGATTACAGGCTGAGCGACAGAGCCCGGCTAACTCTAATCTTAAAATCTAGTCATATTATTTTGTTTTTTTTAAATCCAGAGACCCTGGAATAAGCTCGTTCATTCTTGTTAATCATATACTGTTTGCAAATTTAAGAGAAGAACCAGGGACCGGAGCCCTCAAATAATGTTATGATGAGCATTACCAGGCAATAAGAGTGATCGGCTAAGAAAGAAAACAGAAAACAGCTACATGATTAACAGAATTAAGGATACAGAATGAAAAACAAAAAATTTAGGACCAATATATTAAACACAGGCAAATGCACTAAGAATGAATCTCGGCATAAATAGCACAAGTCCAACAATTTCACAGTTCTGCAAAGACCTGACACCAAAGGGACAAAGCAGAGGTCAGGAGCAACTCTGAAATGCCACAGGGGCCAGCTCCCAAGGCCTGTTACAGCCCTTCTTGGGTTAAGCATTGCCACGTATGTGGTGCTTGGTTACAGGAGATTCAGCAGACTTAGGCTATGTGGTTTGGGGGGAAAACAGCAGAGTCAGGAAGAGCAGCCACAAAGAATAGTGCAGGCTTTCTCAAAACCAAGCAAGGGAAGGAGGAGAAAGGGAGAGGGGGAAAGAGTTGGTTCCAACTCTTTCTAAACAACACAAGGGGCATAAAAATCACTCCTCAATTCTCAGGCTCAAATAGGTAGTTTGGATTTAGGGTTAGACTTGCTTAAAGATTTAGCACTATATAAAGATGAAGGATTAGGAAAGAAAGCTCACATTAACACAAATTTGTTCCCAAACGTTTTGATTCATAACAGTTCAGCTTTGGAGTGTCAGTTTATATTAATATGATCATGGTTCCTAGCCAAATGAACTCATCTTTTCTTTATTAGGGAGTCAACCTTTGGCCAAAAAATGATCTCCTTCCTGACACATTGCTACGGCTATACCCTGTATCTTTTCTCCACTGGCTCTAGGACTTGTCTCACCTTCCTTCCTTTCTGATTCATTTCATCACCAGCTCTTCTACTTGGCTTATTAGTCACATAAGGGAGAGTCAGAACCAGCAGTCTTGCAGGCTGGCCAATAAACAGTCCACAGTTGTGTGTTAAACATGTATCAAGTACCTTTGGGTGCACAAGATCTTTTCTGAGTAGAAAAGGTAAAACAAGAACCAGAATACTTTTTGAAAGTATTTTAGTAGAAAAAGTAATAGGAAATACTATATGGAAAAAACAAGTAAAAGGTCAAAATCAAAAAGGCAAGTACTGTATGAAAGACTCAAGGATTAGAAGAACACAATTATTGCTTTTAATTTCAATCTACCAAAGGAGAAAGACTGATAAATGAATATTCTGTACGTGAGTGTTATTTATAATTATATAGACTTGAGCAAGCTTCTTACATTTCTAAGTCTAGTTTATTGGAAGTAGAGACCTCCATTATAGGACCTCAATTATAGGGATTTTAAGGATATTAAATGAAATCATGCCTACTAAGTACTCTGTATAGTTCCTATAATTAGTAAACATGCAATACTATATTGTTGTTGTTATGTGAGTAAAGTTGCCTGGGAGAACAGAAAAGGTAGCGCCAAAAATATGGTGCATTTAACAAATTTGGGAATCATCTTTGTAAAGGCTTATGAATATCAAAGATATTTATTTGTACAAATAAGATCTAGAATCCAGAATATCAGCAAAGTAGCAACGCACAAAAACCAAAGCAGAGCTCTATCTACTCTGTGTCCTCGTCAATATTCCCTGGTAAACAGAGCAGGCAAAGTTCCCCAAGCATGTGTCTGACTTGTATGTATGACTGAAAGAGCTGGGCTTTTGTGTTTATGGCTACTAACAATGCTTGCTGTTTTGGCAACCATGTCACATGGTGTATAATCCTCTCAGTGGCAAATCCACCTTCACCCACATCTTCCATAGTAATCTCATAATCTCTCATCTGTTAACAAAGAAACAGCCCCAGTGATGATAAATGCTTTGGAAAACAACTTAATAAATGTCTTCCCTAATGGAAGAAATTACAATTGTTTCATTAAAAGGAAATCTGGAAGAGTTTGAGGACTAGTATTAGAAATAGCCAGCAGATTAACACAAAAAAATTAATTCAATCTGTTAATTATATTTCATTTTTGGAAGTAGGTGTTTATTACTCTCAGTGACTAGACTCAGAACCAAAAAAACAAAGACCTATAAAATGACTCTAATGGCAAAATCTTTTAAAGTTGCATTCGTCAACAACCTGCTTGATTCCATTGTAACAGCATATGATTTAACAATAATTGTGCATTAACTGTATATTTATGCAACATCTTAAGTTGTCTGCTAAAAACTTTGGTATAACATACCAATTTTTCACTGAAATGTGTTTCTAAAGACCACACAGCAACAAAATAACCCATGCCTTCTAGCTTTTTACTTTAAAAACGTGCATTTTTCTTCTCCATCACTAGATGGCATCTGTGTGCCTATGAGAACAGTAATGACTCCACTCATCCCCCTATTAAGGTGGGAGATACTCAGCTGAAACTGATGAATGAGCAATCAAAACAGATATGCATGAAATATGGCTATTGCTTAAGTTTCATCAAATGAAAGACCTATCAAATGCAAAGCAGTAAAAAGGGCTGCTTTGAATCAGTGTTTGTCACACATAAATATTTCATATAAACTTCAAAAACCTCTGTGAGCTAGGTATTGGTTTTGCTACACATCCTCTACAGAGGATGCTGAGCTTAATAGAAGACAACTTTCCTAATAACTCAGTACTACTAGGAAGCTAAGAGACGGTCTGGCATAGCGCTTAAGGGCTAAGATGTTAAACCCAAACTAAATGGATTCCAATACTAGCTTGGTCATTACTGTGTAACTAAGAGAAGTTATTTTCTCTCTCTGTACCTTGGTTACAATCACCTGTAAAATAGGCATGATGATGACAATAGCACCTACCTCATGAAGCTTTCAAGGAGGGAAATAACTTACCTAAAGTGCTTAAAAGAGTGGAGTATAACAACAACAATATACTGATAAAAGTCTCAATAATAATAATATTATAAAACACTTATTATTAACATCCCATAACTCCAAATCCCTGTTCCCTCTCATGTAGAAGGACGGGTATAATAATTAAAGCATAGACTTTAGAACCAGACTACTTGGGTTTGAATCAAATTTCCCCAACTGTAAAATGAGGATTAAATGAGTTTGTATTTGTAAAATGTTTACATAACGTCAGGCACTTGATAAGTGCTTTTTAGTGCTAAATAACTAAATGTAGGGGAGAAGTCTGGTTTGGAAATTAGGAGATTTGGTTTTAAATCTTGGATTAACTAGCTGTGTGACTGCATAAGTCACCCCATCTCCTGAAACTCAGTTTCCTCATCTGTAAAATTAGAAAGTTGACATATATCAATTATCTCAAATTTGTTTAGATAACAGTATATTAGGGGAGTTAAGGTAAAAATAAGCATAAGTGCCATGCAAGATAGGAATAACTACTACAAAAGAGATCCGTTCAACTCTAAGGGCATTCACAAGAGGATGACTACTGTTACTTTGGAGACTGGGGAGGCCTTCATAGAGGAGGTAGCATTTGAGTAGAATTTGACTCTATTATCAGATGGAGAAGAGATCTAGCATCATACTGAAGTATAAATAAAGGCTTGGAGTTAGGAGCACGTGGATGGGAGACAAGTAACAGGGAAGAGTTCAGATTTGCAGCAGTAAAGGGTACATGGATGAGGGTCACACAGGAAAGTTAGGCTGGGGACAGATCACAGAGAACTATAAGAGCCAGACTAGGTGTTGTGGATTTTATTGCATATACATGAAAGGCAGCTGACTAAATGAAATTGTTGGGAGAAGGGATTAAGAAGAAGGAACAAGAAAGTGCCAAACTTTTCAGCCCAGGTCAACCAACAGATTGGGAAGAGGACATGCTTGGCAGGGGGTTGTCTTTCGGTTCCAAGTCTGTGCTTCTGGGCCTATTATATAGGGGGAAATCATATAGCAAAGATGTAAGAATCTGGGTAAATTAGGAGAGTACATTTGGAGCCAGGCACAGTGGCTCACTCCTGTAATCTCAGCACTTGGGAGGTGGAGGTGAGAGGATGCCTGAGTCCAGGGGTTTGAGACCAGCCTGGGCAACTTGGTGAGACCTCATCTCTACAATAAATCAAAAAATTAGCTGGGCATGGTGGTGCACACCTGTAGTTCCAGTTACTTGGAAGGCTGAGGTGGAAGGATCACCTGAGCCCAGCAGGTAGAAGCTGCGGTGACTGTGAGCATGCCACTGCACTCTAGCTTGGGTGACAGGGAGGCTCTTACTTACTCAAAAAAAAAAAAAAAAAAGAGAGGGAGAGAGAACATTCTGAAGAATAGCATCCTCTCCTACTGAGTAGCCTTGTAACTGAGTCCCCTTTTTTTGCCCACTTTCTGGTATTATGTTATCTTTGAAAGAAGCAAGGTTACAGGCCCTGAATAATTGGGAGACATTGATATGTACATTCAAGGTAATCAAATACCTAGTAGAACAAAAGCAGAATAATCAGAAATATAAACATTAAGTAGTAAATTAATTTTACTTTAAGGAGAAAACATTCAAGAACTCCAATGCTGTTGGAGTTTGATCACTGTTCTGTTCTTACACTTCTTTATTTAAGATACAAGGCAAAAACAAATAGGCTCACTTATTCCACATCATACCTTCCCCTCACCGTGAAGACTAAGTGCTCTCTGACTTGAGATGAACATAGATTGTAAAACCAATGGACATAAAATTCAAACTTTATGGACTCTTTAATGTAATAATAACAGATTGGTTTGTTTCCTGGAAAATGCATAAGAGAAAACAATTATTTGAAAAGGCTATGGACTAACAATAAGAGATAATACTGGAGTCATGAGAACCAGGCCTTTGTTTCTTTCAGCTGATGTTTGTTTGTGGAGCTCCAGAAGCTTGAGAAGAGCCAGGCCAGAGCCAACAGGTCAGGGATAGATAAAATTTAAAGAAAACCTGAGGTGAGGACCATGAGAAAACTTCTCCCCCATAGGAGTGAGTCCATATCTGACACCATTTCTAAAATTCAACTCTAATGAAGACTTAGAAAGTTTGATTTCCCATCCTGGAAAATTCTCAGGTGGTGAGATAAAAAATCCTCCTAGGACCAAAGGAAGACAAAGCAATCCCATCTACTAGGACTGTCCCCTGCCATTTGTTCAATTTATAAACATCAGCATTCTGGAGTGGACTAATAAAATGCCTCAAGAAAATAAAAAAGTGTTTTAAAAACCACTATGTTCACTTTAAATTATGTACTTAAATGCTGTCATAGAAAAGCATTGCTCATATTAGCAACAAAGTGTCACAAGACAGCCTCAGAGCATTACAAATAGTCAAATTGGAATATATATGCAGAGATGGGCAGCAATCTGAAAATTTGCTGATATAAGGTCAGCCTATGTGATGTCTGGAGACATTAAAGTAGGAAATGATCAGAATAAGTCAGAAAGGTGATCTGAAGGATGAAACCTAATGTCTGGCCAAATGTCCACTTTTAATTTAATCTTTTGTGCTATAAGGTTTTGTGCAAGCCTTTTCAGGCCTATTGTTCCCCTGCAGTCCAATGGGGGAGCTTCTTGGTCTGGCTAGCCAGGGTGACTGCACTGCCCCCAAGCCTGTCCCTTCAACACAATACCCCTCATATAATTATTCAGAGAAGAGGCCAGCAGTATGGACTGCTCTGACACCCGGGTCATGGCCTCTGACATGGAATCTGAGGCCAGCCCAAGTCTGGTCCAGCAGCAGAGAAGCAGGAAAAAGGCTAAGGGGGATGGGTGGGAAAGGAAAGAAGAGTGAAAGACTATGCTTTAAAAGGCTATGTTTAAGCGCAGTAACAAAAACACAAATCACATCTGAACAATGTGATTTGCCTTCAAGATTTCCAACTGCTGTAAGACTATAGTGTTTTTCCATACTGAGATTAGCGGAACAGATCTCTTCTAAGAAGAACTTCTTGGTCTTGTATTATCAAACATGTTAGAATAGAAAAAGTTAATTCGTGATGGCTAAGACCACATCTTACATGAATGTACCAGTATGCTGATTTAAAAACAGGTTTTCAGCTGAAAGAATGTAAACTTTACTTTAAGCCTGATTTAAAAATTCATTATTTTGTTTATAAACTGAATTTCTGTAAAGGATTGTTAACCATAAACATTTTTCACTTTGTCTGCTTTATAAATGTAAAGGAGTTTCCTTTAATGATGACTATGCCAAAACGTTATAAATTTGTTGTGTGAGCATACAGAGTATTTATTAGAGTGTAAAACAGACAGAATGGCAGATGGAGTGGGCAATCCTACACTCCCTCAACTTTTTCTGTGTGCACTGCATATAGCTCTTATGGAAGCTGATGGTAGAGTGTTTGTCTAAACCTGAAATGACTCAATCTCTTTTGTTCTGCCCCCTTGAAGGGCCTGAATACAAATAACACCCATCATTCTCAGTAAAAATGTCCCCACTCCTACTGGGTTTAGGAGAATTTAGAAAAAAGTTCTTTGTACGTGACATTTGAGAATCAGTTTCCTATCAAAATAAGTATATTCTATTAATAATCTCTATTTCTAAAACCTTCCCCAAATAGCAAGATTGTTTTGTAAAATCCAGAAGCATAAGACTTTCCCAGTTATACTGTGCTCACTAATGTTTTGATCATGTTATTTCTTTTTTGATCGTGTAATTTCACTATTATACACCTATCAGGTTTTCGAGACTTCTTTTAAAAATATTTTTCATTTTTGACAAATGCATTACCTTGGGTTGTCTGGATGAGAAATACTTAGTGTTAGAAATTTCTACTCAGATTATGCTCTAAGTCAATCTGATTTACATCCAAACA
The DNA here is from genome assembly GCA_963574415.1 of Tarsius wallacei. NCBI lineage: Eukaryota > Metazoa > Chordata > Mammalia > Primates > Tarsiidae > Tarsius > Tarsius wallacei. Next base: position 33,056 of record CAUYQG010072913.1, on the reverse strand, counting down.
CTGAAGAACTAATCTGAAAGTAATATTGAAGGCCCCCATAAACATGGTTTTTAATTGTTTATGTTCTTTTCTAATTGAAGGCCCCCATAAACATGGTTTTTAATTGTTTATGTTCTTTTCGCTTTGTGCATCACTGCAGAAGGAAGGCACCTCATTGGTCCAATTTTGCAAGATGGGTCTCTCCTATCTCATCATCAATTAATGGAAATATGCTGAGGGCTAATATCTCCTTTGGGTAGGAAAGAGAAAAAGAAGATTCCAAAAGAGCAGTGGCTTAAATAGCCCAAAATTTATAATAGTTAAATGTGACCCATACTAATATGGCTATGTCCACATATATATTCCTATTTAAAAGTGAGTAAAATAGAGTGATTGCTGATTATAAGATTTTAAATTCTAATACAAAAAGTGTGTTACAATAGGGAGTCTCTTAGGACAACTAAGAGAGTATTAAATTTACAAAAGAAGTTTATTTAAAGTTGTTACATAAAAAATAAATAAATTCCCTTGATTATGTTGATATTTCTATCCAGAACAATGCTTACTCTAAAAGCATCCAAAGTGGAATCTTGACTCATGCTACTGTACTTGGCTTAGCATTTGTTTAAGTAGCTGCTCTGTCTGCCAAAACACATACACGGTCTGTCTCACATACATCACTGCCTTACAAACAATATTTTTATAGACTGACAGAGAGAGCCTATTCATGACAACCAAACTTCCCCTGAAGCTATGAAATAAATTTCCTTCCAGAACTAACATTTCTCCATTTCACTGTCATGGGCTTGCCATGCCATTTTGACCCTTTTGTGAAGCAACATGAAAATACCATCTATCATCTCCTGAACCACGGCGACTTGGTCGGAGGTGCAGAGTTTCATTGCAAAAACATCTGTAGTATGATAACCATCCTTCCAAATCTCAACCCTTGGCAGTTAAAAGCATGCTTACAAGATGGGAAAGATGCAGATAGACAGCTTGAAACCAATCTTAAATGTTTTCTCAAGTGAGAAATGCAAGACGATGAAATGTCAGCTTTATCAATAATAATGATAAAACTGTGATAATTTATGCTTTCTTTAAAACTTACAAGAGGCACTATGTTACAACTTATTTAAACTTCACTGAATGCATCACTCTGAATTAGATTTTAATATTAGCAAATAAGAGAATTCTGGGAGTTGATGCATGCAGATACAGGTCATTAATGTGTTAATTGGCTATAAACAGTCTACTCAAATTTTATATAGATCTTGAGTCTTTCAGGTATTAAAAGACAATGAACATCTTTGGGTTACTGAAAGGTGTTCAGTAGATCTTAAAATGGTTTTCAACACATAGGACAGAGAATCTCAAACAATGTGAGCATACAGAGTTAAACCAAAAGGATCTGTTAAAATATTCAACAGACCTTAGGCTTCTTACATTCAGTCTGAAATATATTACTATAAACATTTCATGAATAAAATACTTGTTTTAAGAAAACAATTTCAGGTCAAAATATTTTTGTATTATCCAGCCAGCTACAGTTTTTGGTTCCTCAAGTAAGCTTAATTGGAAGGGCTACTGGACAGTATGAATAAGACACCGATTTTCTGTCTGAATATCTTTCTTTTTTTTTTTTTTTTGAGTTGGAGTCTCACTCTGTTGCCCAGGCTGAAGTTCAGTGGCACGCTCACGGCCACCCCAGTGTCAATCTGCTGGGCTCCTGCTGTCCTTCAGTCTCAGTCTTCCAAGTAGCCAGAACTACAGGCGTGTGCCACCACGCCCAGCTAATTTTTTTATTTATTGTAGAGATGAGGTCTCACCATGTTTCCCAGGCTGCTCTCGAACCCGAGGGCTCAGGCAATCCTCTCGCCTCGGCCTCCCAAAGTGCTGGGATTATAGGCTGGGATTATAGGCTTGAGCCACGGTATCTGGCCTGAATTTCTTAATAGGCAAATTTATATGCTGATTGATACAACTTTTAAATATCCCTACAGTCCTAGAGAATTGTTTTATATAAGTAATAATTTCAGATTTGTTGCTGTTTTAATCTGGTGCCTAATCATTGTAAAATCATTGTCTAATTTGGAGGTACTAGTTAAAGACTAAAAACAGAGTACAGGGTATTTTTAATCTTTTAAAATTATTTTTTAAACATTTTGACATATTTGCTTGTTCTCTTATTTTTATGCATGTGTGCAAGTGTACATACACCTACACATCTTTTCTTTTGTTGAATTATCGTGACGTTTCACATCACACCTAAATACTTGGACAAGTTTCCCCTAAAAACAGGGATGTTCTCCTAAACAACCACACTATCATTATTATGCCCAATAAATTTCACAATGATAAAACTTATCTAGACTATATTCTGTATTTAAATTCCAAAATTGCCCCAGTAATGTTCTTCGTAACTTTTTTTCCCCACTGAGAATCCAAGTGAGCATTACCCACTCCACATCATGTCTCCATCCGAAACTGACTCTTGCTCTTTTTCTGCCTTCCACGAGGATGGCATTCTTAAAGAAGCCAGTCTAGTTGTTTTGTAGAAAGTCTTACAATCTGGATTTATCTCCTTGTTTCCTCATTATTAGATTCAGGCTAAACATTTTGGGCAAGAATACTATATAGGTTAAATTATGACTTTAGCCCAGGGTATTTTATGAAGAAAAACAAAACTTAAATCCATGTTTGTCTTATTTGTTAGGTTACTTGCCAAAGAGAAACATTATGGTTGCAAAAGTTTTCTTAACCCAGAATAGCATAATTTTCTTAGTGGTGGTCAATGTTATCTCTCTCTCTATCAGTACCAAGTTTTATATATATGTGTGTATATACATATATGTGTATATACATATATACACATATATATGTATATATATACCATTATGAATGTTTGTATTGTTCAATTGTTTGACACTGAAGGCAATAAAAAGGAGAGAATATCAACATGTTTTCAGACTTCTTGTGAGATTTGTAAAAATATCTGGGACTGTATGTAAACAATGCAAATACAGATTTTTAAAAAAAAATTTCTGAGTCACACTAGAATATCAATTTGTAAAATGTATACTGCATGGGAACAGAAAATACCAAGAATCAGGGCCATACAAATATTCAATTGAGTCAACATGGAACAAAGAATTAATACAATTAAAACAATCACTATAATTTCTCAGAACGGAGATATGCGCAGGAAAAAACAGGCTTTTTGAAGAGTGTCTCCTTATTGCTTAAGGTTTACAGAGGCTTTAAATGTAGTTTCTATTGTTTTGTAGGGTCAGAATTGAAACCCATCTGCTATGATTTTTCTTCTGAGACAAAGGGTCATTTTATAAAAAGGGTGAAAGTGTAACTATTCAAGAAAGGAGAATATACTAAGAATCATACTTGGCCATCCAGATGGAGAAAGGTGAAAGTTCAAGTAAAATTTTAATTGTTTCCTTCACTAATATCTCTAGGTCATCCAAAATCCTATAACTTGTTAAGTGATCTTAGAAACCACAGGAATTTTCTTTGTATATCTTTATTATCTTAATTCATTGTCAAGCATAAGTTAAAATTATTTTAATACATAGATTCATAGAGAATCTCCAACAGTTTTAGCATAAAAAGTACTTCTGAAGGTAACTTACCTTGGGAATTTAATTATTATGTTAGAACTTTCTTCTAAAAATTAAAAGATACTGTGTCTCATGGCTAACAATGTTTGTTGTTTGCTTTGACTGCAAGAAAGGTCACAACTAAATTTATAAGCCATTTCTAGCAATAGGACCTTATGGCATGCAGTAAAAAACATAATCTTAGTTTCACTGATTTTTCCAAGCTTTATTTATCTTTGCCCCAATTTCTTCATCTAGGTATATTCAATTTAAAAAAATGTTACTGTTTTTTTTTTTCATTATGATCAAATACATGTTTATTATGGAAAATTTATAAAATTCAAACAAGCAAAAAACAAAGAAATGAAACTAAAATGTCTTTCATATCTGCACCCAGAGACAAACAATGTGAATGTTAGGTTATGTTTTTTTGTTCCTTCTACTATCTATATGCACACATATTCAATATTTCTATATTTTATAACCTGCTTTTTAAAAATTAATATACCATGAGCTATTTGTGCCATTAATTATTATTCTAAAACATCTTTTTCAATGTCCAGATTTATCCAAATTGTACAGATGTCCCACAGTTTATTTTATTAAACCTCAGAAGCTAAATAAGCTAAATACTTAGATTTTCTCCAGCTTTTCTAATTATAAATAACCCTGAACACTACAGTGAACATTCTTGTGGTCAAATATCTGTGCATGTTTCATTTTTTTCTCATAATAGATCTCTATTAATGGAATTTCTGGATAAACTAATATGCATTTTGTAAGCCTCCTCCCTTTTTTGGTATTGCCCAATTATCCCTAGAAAAGCTGTATGTTAATTAACATTCCCACCTTTAGTATGAGTATGTTTAACTTTAAACCCTTACCAACACTGGGCTTATCTCACCTATTTGTTTTTTATTTTGTTAAACTTTGTGTTTCTGTATTGTCATGTCAAATCTTTCTTAGAAGGAAGCAGGAGACACATAAATTTGAAATAATGACCCCATTAGGTATATTTACACAATCTATCAAGGAAGATGTATCAACTGTGATAATCAAGCAAAATGTACTGCCTACTGTCTGCACAGGTTTCATAAGTTATTAACATCCTGACGTACTGAGAAAGCTCAGATGCTACCATAACACTCAGCTGAGGCAACTACTAGACTTTCTAGTTTCTAGGATAAACCCAAATAAATGTCGGTGGAGTTAGCTATCTTGGCTAATTCAAGAGGCTTACATTTTACACAGCCTGCAGTTTCTGGGATGTTAAGCAAAATCTTTCACGATTTTACATATCTCAAAATAGAATAGAAAAATATGTACAAATTCAATAAACTATGTCAGAATTACATTAGAGAGTTCTTGTAGGATCACACTAGCTTATCCAAACCAACTGATAAGTCAGGTTGTTTAGGTAGGAAGAAGCACCAATATTTAGCCTGTTTTGATGACTATAGTCTACAGCATGCCTTCTTTCATTACTTCATTATCCCAGGAAGGTGCTATTACCATTCAGCTTCTCAGGGAAACCTACTCTAACCCCTCCCCATAGACTATTGAGTAGCCACTATTACATGGCTCTTTCACTCTTATGCTTTTATATCACAACACTTGCTAAAATGTGTAATTATACATTATATGGTGATTTGATTAATATCTATTTCCTTCTCTAGACTAACGTTTCACAACTGGGTAGTCCACTTAGATACACCAGATTGATTGTTTTAGAACAATGGTCTCCAATTTTTATTTCACTCTCCATTAATAGTTTTTTCTAGCATATAAACTCGTTATATATACCTATATTGATAATATATGTGTGACTGTCTAATATATTATGTATGCTATAAAATAAATATGTTAAAAAGATAAAAAATATTTTCCTACTCCAGAAGTAGCCTGTCTCGCAGCTCCTCTCCAGTCCACAGAGTGTGTAATTAGTACAAAGATTAAAATTTCATTTGCATTAAGTTTTTTTTAAGAACAAAGTTTAAGCCAAAAACAAAAAAACCACAAGAGTAATTACTGCTATACAACAAATGTCTTTTTCTATCCTCCCTGAAGTTTCTTTCATGTGCTAATGGTTTCATTTAAAAAAAAAAAACCTACTTTCCTTTAACTTAGTTAGATCTTTAAGGACCTCACACATCTAAAGATTCTTTACATTCACCAGAAACTTCCAGAGTAGTCTAAGGGTTGACATGCAGTATGATTAATGGACGGTATTGATTTAATTTTCTACAAGAGTTCTTCCTTCTCTAAGGAGATGCTCTTTGCAATTCATGTCAAGCATTTTACTATGCTTACAGACTACCAAAAATAGAAGAAGGAAAAAGTTTACCGAAGTTTTTTCTTCATTTGTAAAAATACCATTTGAAAGTTTGGGCCTATAAAACAATCAAGAGCCTATCAATAACTATGTGCATCTTCCTAAGACCAAAGAAACTTTTATTTGGGGTTTTATTAACATTTATAGAAAGGAAATAGAAAATAAAATAGTAAGATCAGTTTAGTAAATAAACTTCAAAAGATAAACACAATGTTGTAAAAATATTGAGATTTTAAAAATGTATATGAAATATATTTTATAAGGAATTTTTAAAATAGACTTTAAAAAGTTAGAGATTCAATATAGAGATATTAGCTAAATAATTATGAAATAGATCTGGGCATCATTAGATAGTAAATTATGAAATTTTCTTTAAAGGTTTTAATTTGACATGTCATTTGGAACCAAGTTTAAAATTTTTTTTCTTCTGGAGTCAGAGAAACTAATTTTGCTCTTGTGTGCTTTTTTTGTTTTATATCTGAAGAAAAATTTAATTTCTTACCAGATAAAAAGATAAGTAATTCATGATTCCCACTCTCCCCTATCTTTTGATCATGCCTATTTCTACAAAAGTTTTTGTTGTTTTGCTTCCCTTAAAAACAAAACAACAACAAAAAAACTATCCAGATATTTCAAATGGGAATTTAATTTGAGGGAGCCAGCAGGAGGGGATATTTGCTGACCGCAAGAGAGACAGGAAAGGGCACTATGCCCAGAGTATTCCTGACTGTACTCTGAGAACCCAAATTTAGCTGACATCAGACCCCCAAACTGGAAACACATCACAACTGGTATTTCACTTTATAGACTGGTTAAAAACAACAACAGCAGCAGCAGCAACACAACCACTTGAAATAAAGGAACTTCCTTGCCCTGCTTATTTTGCCCATCTCCACAGGGGCCTTGCTTTATTTAGGGTCCTTTTCAGTCAGGCATGTGGAGTGAGGCTCCACAAGTACTGTAAATCTTTACCCAGCACCAAAGGTCATAGGGTTATCTGTGCTATGTAGTTTCAGGGTAGACAATTTTCTTTACTCTTTCTTTTTTAAGCAAGAAGCCAAAACGTATGCATATGAATCACAGCAAGCTAATTTAGGTACTAAAAAAGTTACTCTTCTCCAGATGAATTGCTGTCTCAAGAAAACCACTAAATATCAACTTTTCAGTCATTCTACAAAAAGAAACCAGATGTAACTGAGCTCCCCTCCCCATCACCATTGTCTGCTAGAAAACTTGCCAAACAGCTGTGAAAGCAGTAAAACAACTTCAGACCTACAAAAGTGATGACCATTTAGGCAAATGCATCAATTTTGTCCTTTGGGGTGGGTGGAAGGAACAAAAACTTTGCTTAATCCTTTATTAAAAAAGGAGGATTTTTCTTCACATGTCATACCTCGCTTAATAAGAAGAGATTTTTTTTTTTTTAACAGAGCTTTCAATGTTTCAGAGTATTTCAAAAGGTGATGACTATTCAAGGTTAAAGATATAAAGGTCCAGGAAAAAAACATCAACATTCTTTTCCCAGTTATTTTTTGGGGATTTGTTATTTTTTGGAAAGTTGAATCTTATTTTTTAAAGATGGTTTAAAAAACACCTAAGAAATATGGCATGCATTGCTGTTTTTCTCCTTTCTCCAAATGGTTTTTTTCAAAAAATCATTTATCTATAACATCCCACAGGGTGTCATTAATACAATTCTGATACAGTACAATATACAGCACAAAAATAAAAGGCATTTCTTTTTTTAGGTGGCACTGTCATTTTAATGTTGTTTGCAACATTAAATGTCTCTGAATTTAAGAGGCAGAAGTGCCACTTATGATGTGTGCTGTACTGGATTACAAAAAAAAGTTACATGAAGGTTTCCAAACATTGAAAAGTACAAAATAGCTTCTGTGAATTGCTAGGAGATTCCATTTGGAATGTTATCTATACTTGATACTGCAGCCTGGTCCTCTTTGCTTTCTTATTTAAAACTCCCCTATCTTTTCTGACAAGTAAGAGAGACTGATAAATGTTTAGAATTGTACCAAACTAAGAACAATTATAACTATGACCTTATTTATATGAAAAAATTTCAATTTCTGGAGATTTCTAAAGATGATTTTTTAAAAAAGAGACTCCACTGGAAGTTATACCTCAGAAATGAGAATGTTTGAAGTTTCACATAGTAAGAGAAATTTCAGTAAGATCTGCTGGAAGTGTCCCTGTCCCTCTTTCTCCAAAATGACCTGACTTCCTTTGTTTTACAATTATGCTGGTTAGTTTCCTCTGCACAAGTTTTTGCCAGTTACTTTCAAAGTAGCTAAGCCAGAAAGACACTGGTCCTTTAGGGCAGAGTTTGCAGCCTTCACATTCAACCACACAACGATGATTCACTGTCTCAGATCTTCTGAAATCTAAAACCATACATTAAGCTGCTATAGACATCTCCCCTGGACACCAATCTTACCAACTCAATATAATCTATAAACTAAACTCACTATTTTCTGCTTCCCCAAACCTGGTCTTACTCCTGAAAGTCCTACTCTAATATTAAAGTGCCATCCTTGAGAATGCTTGAGCATCATTCTAGTTTTTTCCTCTCCTTAATCCTATTTTACAAATAGCTAACAATTATCAGGCACTTACTATGTGCCAATCCACTGTGCTGGGGGTTCCATGTTTAATCCCCAAAAACCTAGATGTTTAGAGGAAACAGGTTCAAGCAGGTGAAGTGACTTGACAAGATCATACTCCTAGTATGTTGGAGAGCTGGGATTCAAACCCTGGCCATCTGATCTCAAAACCTCAGCTTCTAATTTAATTTTTAAATTTATATACATTAAAATGGACACTTTTTGTTGTTCGGTCCTATTTAACAAGCACACACATTTGTGTGGCCACTACCATAACCAGGACATAGAACAATTCCGCCACATCCAGAAGCTCCCTGTGCTGCCTTCCCCTTGTAGTCAAGTCCTGCCTCCATCCCTAATCCATAGCAATCACGGATCTGTTGCCCATCCATATAGTTTTGACTCTTTGAAAATGTCATATAAATAGAATCATACATAATGTAACCTTTTGAGATGGACCTATTTCACTTGGCATAATGTCATAGGGATTTATCCATGAATTGCTGCAAGTAGCAATATAATTCATTGCTGAGGAGTATCCCAGTTGTACAGATGTACTGCAGTTTGTTTATCCATTCATCTGTTGAAGGACATTTATGTTGTTTCCAGTTTTTGGTAATTGTGAATAAAGCTATACATTTGTGTACTTTTTTCGGTGTCAACCTAAGTTTTAATTTTTCTAGGATAAACACTTAGTATGGGATTGCTAGGTCATATGGTATGGATTTTTTTTACCTTTATAAAAAAGCACTAAACTGTTTTCCAGAGTAACTTTATCATTTTGCATTCTTACAATAATGCATACGAGTTTCAGGTGTTCTGTATCCATGTCAACACTTATTATTGACAGTTTAGGTGTTTTAAAAATTTGTAGTCATTCCAATATGTATGTAGTGGTATCTTATTGTAGTTTAAAATTTTAAATATGCATTTCCCTTATGGTTAATAGTGTTACACATCTTTTCATATACTCTTTAGCCATAACTCCTATGTCTCAAGGCCTGAAACAACTTTATATCTGCCTTCTCCCCAATAAACTGTCTTACTTACATTCTCATCATCTTAGATTATTTCAGCAACCATCTTATTGATTTTCTGTCTTTAATAGCCCCCTCCCTGGCTCTCACTCACTGCCCTCCCTAAGTCTATCCTCTGCAATATTATTACCAGTTATCTTTCTAAAACAATCCATGTCACTTTCCCACTTGAAGATTTCTGATGACTCTACATTGCTTATAATTTTAAGGCAAAGATCAAATCATTTATCAGCGTACATAGGGCCCTTAAAACACAGGTCCTATTTAACTCTATGGTTTTAATCTCTGCAACTCCTACCCAAACAACCCATGTTTTAGCTACAGCAAGTCAATGAAGCTATCTCTTGAATCTTTTTGATTTTGTACATTTTAATCCTCTCTGAATGACTTTCCTCCTTTTTTAAAACCAGGCAAACTAGTTTTCATCATACAGTAAAACTAGTCATTTATCTCTGTGTTTCCAGAACACTCGGCCTATATCTCAATTTTATCTATTAGTACATTTTCCCATAAATACTAATAGGTCCTCCATGCTAGGCAAGTATACTATCTTATGTACAGAGTATATGTATTAAACACATACACACAAATTTTTAAACTTTTTAAAAAATGGAAAATAGACAAGTTAAAATCCATAATTAGAATGGATAAATTTTAATATAAAAACTTTAGGAAACAAGGTATGGCAATTAAATTGGTAAAGATAACAACCTTATGTTATTAAATGCAAAACAAGTAACTTTATATGTATGAGGGGGTACTCCCCCAAAATGGAATTATCTTTTGAAGTAGGCCCCTTGTAGTACACCTGGAACTTGTTCCTCCAGATCAAATGGACAATCAGAGTTTTGTTGTTTGTTTGGTTTTACTTTTTTTGAGTGGGAGTCTCACTCTATTACCCAGGCTGGAGTGCAGTGGCACACTCACGGTTACTGTAGTCTCAACCTGCTGGGCTCAGGCAATCCTTCTGCCTCAGTCTTCCAAGTAGCTGGAAGTCCAGTAGCACACCACATACCCAGCTAATTTTTTGATTTATTGTAGAGACAAGGTCTTGCCCAGGCTGTTCTTGAACCCCTAGACTCAGGCAATTTCTCACCTCCACCTCCTGAAGTTCTGGGATTACAGGCGTGAGCCACTGCACCAGCCTCAAAGTTTTTATCTGGAAGTTTTGAGAAGGTTGCATCATGACTTGCAGAAGAAACACTCCGAGTGTGGCAAAAAGGTGACTGGTTCATCCACCATGAAAATGCACCTGCCCACAACACGCTGAGTATTCAGCAGTTTTTGACCAAAAACGGCATGATCCCCACGCCCTACCCCCCCTATTCACCTGATCTTGCCCTGAGTGATTTTTTTTTTTTTTTTAATTTATTGTAGAGATGAGGTCTCACCAAGTTGCCCAGGTGGGTCTCGAACCCGCGGGCTCAGGCAATCCACTCACCTCAGCCTCCCAAGGCATGGGATTACAGGCTGAGCCACCGAGCCCGGCATGATTTTTTTTCTTGAAAGAAAAAAGTCCTCAAAGGTTAATATTTTGCTGATGTGGAAGAAGTGAAACAAAAAACAGCATAAGCACCGTTTTGAGCAGTGGAAAAAGCATCTCGATAGGTGTATTGCATCAAATGGAGAGTACTTTGAAGGTGACTGAAGTTTAAACATGTAAGAATAAATATACAATTTTTAAAATAAATAAATTCTGGTTTTTTGGGGTCTCCCCTCATAAACATATAAAGTTCTAAGAAAAATAATGTATATGCGCTCAAATTAGAAATTTTGCTTTTCTAATTGACACTATCTCCTAGGGACTGTCTTCACGAGGAGTTAAGTGAAGAATCAAGTTAAAATTGGATGCTGTGGGGATGGTTTCAATGTTGCAATTAATTTACAGTGGTAATTGAAGCCCATTATCAGGAATTTCTAAATTTAGTTCATCCTCTGATTTTCAAGACCAAAGAGTTACTGTGTCATACGCCTTTTAGCAGGGCCACAAGAGAACAACCAAGAAAACATAGGAGCTTCTTTATCTCAGCCCTATTGAGTCTCATAAAACACTGTCTTCACTGTAGTCACAAAGTGCCATGGGGGCTTTGAAAACAGTATTGTAGCACTAAGAGCACATCATAAAGCTCAATGATAGCAGCTGAGTGGGCTAAAAAGTATTCTCTTTTTGAATGGCTACTAAACACTCTTGGCTTTACTCTGTGGATTCAAAAAATAGTTTATGTTATGATTTATGCAATCTATGGCTATATTTCCTTTATTTTCTTGTTCACTTAAAAACACAAAACCTAACTAACTTGACAGTTTCACAGCAGTCTAAAATGAGATGTACCAAATCAAGAATAATTAGGCTTTCTCAGGGAACAGAATATGCTGATAGATTTGTGACTGGATGCCTCTTGAGAGCTAACTCAAGTAAAGGGAAGGATAATTCCCTTTAAACAGCCCTATTGAGGCCCGTAAAACACTGTCCTCACTGTAATCACACTTTAACACAGTTGCAGAACTGCCTAAAAAAAAGAGGCATAAACCAAATGTCCAAATACCTCCCACTTACATGCTAAAATAGTAGGCGGGGGAAGCCTGAAATTCAGCATTTCAATAAACTTGTAGATTATGTTGCTGATTGTAGGACTGCACTTTGAGAAGCAAGAACTATACAGAGTCTACATCTGGAATTGCCAAACTGTATGTCTGGTGCTTCGCATACAGCCTGTCAGCTAAAAATTTTTTAAAATATATTTTTGGGTGATTAGAAATTTTTTTTTAAAGAGTACTATTTCGTGACATGTCAAAATTATACACAATTCATATTTATGTTCACAAATAAATTTTCACTAGGACATCACATTCAGGCAGTTATGTATTTTTTCTTTTTTGAAGGGGCTAAGGCGGTTGCAATCTGATATTTTCATGCAGATTTTGATTTTTTTAATGTATTATATATAAAACCATAGAGACAATGCATCCCCTCCCCAAACTCTTTCCCCTCCCCGGGGTGGGGGGCCTGGAGAAGAGATGGGGAAGGCCCCCCAGGAGTGGGTGGACAGAGAGACAAATACGGGAGGGACAGACATGGGAGAAGGAGGTAGAGAGAAGGGAAGCCCAGGAACTTGGGGAAGGGGAATTGGATAAAAGGGTTGGGACTGTCTCCCTCACAGCCCCCATCAAAGTTATGACACAAAGACATAGAATCCCTGTTTCCATGACCTTCCCCCACCCTTCCCCTCACCTTGCAAACATGGCTTTGCAAAGAGGTGCCCAGAGCTCTGTGGAACTCTTAAAATGGCTGGCAGTGGGGTCTAGAACCCTAAAGAAATCTGTGTTCCTCTTCCCTGCCTACCCCAACCTTCCCAGAATCTGTCCTCCTCCCCACAATACCTGGTTTTGTAGCCGAGGGGCCCTGGCCTTCCCCCAGTTATCTTCCCCCAACCCAATCCTTACTGCCCTCCCTGGACTTGGGGGGGTCCGGACCTTTGGTCCTTGCCCCCTGTCGACCCAGACCTCTGGACCCTCACTTCTGGCCCTTGTGGAGATCCAGGCATTCAACACCCCCACCCCTGCCCAAACGTCTGAGGTGTCAGTGGTGGGGGGAGAAGCCCACTATCTCAGACTCCGGTAATTGTCGTTGCTGGTTCCTTGCAGCTGGCAGTGGAGGAACCCCAGCCCAGGCCCGGACCGGGGCGGGGGTGGGGTCAGATGAAAAATTCTTCTTTTCTTTTGTCTCCTTCGCTGCCATTGAGGACGGCTTCTCCCTACTCGTCCAAGCCACTGGTTCCGTGGGTTAGGTGGGGAACTTTTCTGTCATACAGAGTACCAGATCACGCCCACTGGCACACACAGGGTCAGAAACACCAGCAGCCCCAGGATGCTGCCCTCGGTGGCGTAAGGAACCGACGTCCGAGCCTCTCCTGCACAGCGCGCCCTCGCGTGGCCGTGCTCGTTCGATGCCTCGCAAGTGCGGGTGCCATACCCGCCGATGCCAGGCGCCGCAGCGTGAGCGGCTCCCCCACCGCCCCGGCCCGCTCCGGCCCAGGCTCGTTCCCGCGGATCCGGCGGATCCGGGTTGGCCTGGGGTTCCCGGTGACCGCACGCGTCGACAGCCGCGCGTCGTGGATCCGGGCCGCGGGGGAGTGCTGTGCGTCCAGCACGAGCTGCGTCTGCCTGCCGTGGCCTGAGGGCAGCGCCCGGTTCCGCGCGCCGCAGTTGGCCATCCCGCCGTGGTCCTTGCGGCCCACCCGAAACGGCCCTGTGCTCGCTACGCCCCGGACCTTGCCCTTTTCCTGGTCGCTGCTCACTCCTTCCAGCTCCTCGCGGTCCGGGTCCCAGCGCGGCGTGGTGGCCGGGCGGGACCGTGGGCCCAGGGAGCTGAGCTCCACCTCGCCGCCCTCCCCCGCCTGCTCCCGGACCTTCTCCACGGGATCCACGGGGCCACTGGTACAGTGAGCGCGGCAGTCTGGGGTGGGTGTCCTCTGCGGACAGCTGGCAGAAGTAGCCGTCCTCGTCCTCCAGGCGGGCGTCTGAGAGCCGGATCCGCACTTGGCGGCGGAGAACTGCTCAAGCTGGAAACGCTCGTCCTTCAGGGCGCGGGTGCTGTTGAAGAAAAGGGTCTGCCGGCCTGGGTTCCGGATGACAGCCATGGACCTGTCCTGTTGGTGCAGACGGCCGCTGATCTCAGTCTCTGTCTGTACCTCCTGCCCCTGGCCCCACCGCGGCTGCCCACAGCAGCAGCAGCAGCGGCGGCGGCGGCCACCGGAAGCACCCGGCCTGGCTCCTGGTGCCGCCGCCGCCCGTCCGGCTGCGTCTTTTCTAAGGCTGCCTTTGCTCTGTAATAGCAGAGTTGAATACTTGTGACAGAGTGCTTGGGCTGCCATAAGAAAATACCACGGACTGAGTGGCTTAAAGAACAGAAATTCACTTTCTCACAGTTTTTGAGGCTGAGAACTCCAAGATCAAGATCAGAATGATTCAGTTTTTGGCGAGGGGCTTGCAAATGATTGCCTTTTTGCTATGTCCTCACATGGTGAAGAGTGAGCTCTCTCGTATCTCTTTCTCCTCTTGTAAGGGCATCAGCCTTATTGGATTAGGACTTCATTTTTATGACCTCATTTAACCTTTATCATCTTTTCACAGGCCTTATCTCCAAATACAGTCATATTGGGGGTTAAGGCTTCAGCATACACATTTTGGGAAGACAAACATTTGGTCCACAACACTCACAAAGCCTAATGTATTACTAATGTATTTACCATCTGGCCCATTACAGAAAAATTTTGCCTATCCCTAGTCCAGATGCTTACATTTCTCAAAGTGGGCAGAAATGCAAATTTCAGACCTCCCCTATACTTTTGAATATTACAATCTGTGTTCTAACAAGATCTGTGGGTAATTCATACACATATTAAAACTCATGAAGCACTGGTTTTCAAATATAGTGATCATGGTAAATCACTTGGGAAAATTTTTTGTTAAGTTTTATTTTAAAGGTGTGGGGTAAAATTCAGGGTTAGGCATACAAATGATCATTGTACAGATAAGATTTGGGCCTTACTTAGGTCCCTATGTCACCTGGTTTGAGAGAAAAAAATTTCTTTTTAAATAACAGGCACACATTTTAAAATTACAGACTCTACCCTGGGAGGATAACAATTTTAAAAACATCAACAGCAGCTAACCTCTGTTGAGAACTTATAATTTTCCAGGCATTCTGCTAATTTTTATGTTCATTATGCCATTTAATCCTCATAACATTCTAAAATAATAATGATTATAATAATAATCATTATTATTATTCCGATCTAAAAGGTTAGGCAAACAGCTAGGATTTGATTTATTAATAAGTTATGAAATTTGAAGTCAAATCCAAGCAGCAGACCTGAAACTTACTTAACTGATTATTTTTCTTTTAACTGTCAGTGCCATGTGATTCCTATAAAAGTTCTAAAAGTTGAGTTGAATATCAATCATATTTGGCATTTTCAGATACTGTGGAGAATATTCAAACATTTTTGCTCTGTTGACAAATTAAGAAAAGATAGTTAAGCATTTCCTAATGTGAAGTTTCAGCATGTTTTGGCTTGATAATAGATTAAACACAAATAAGAAAGACTAACTTATTGACTATGAGTGAATCAGATGCTGTTTAGGGGAACTATTTTCACTAAAAAGGAAAATTAACTGTGGTAAAGCACTGGAAGAATGAAGAGAAGCAAAAAATTTAAGGTATATTCCCAAATATCTTGCCTGTGGTAAACAGAAGTAATAAAGTCAATGGAATTTTCACGCTGATTCTAAAAATGATCTGTTAAAACATAAATGTAAAGTGATCTCATAGAAATCAATGTGGCTTTATTAAGTAAAAGATAATCTGGACAGAATGCTTAATGATGTTTCTATTGTTAGTTATATGTTGCTTTAGAATGAAGAGTTGTAGTATAATATTTGAGCTGGTAGTTAATCAGGCACCAGATTATCTGAAATGAATTTATAGGCTAAAAGTCAGTATGGAAAAATATACTTGAAATTATTACAGGATTAGAAGGATTTTATTATAAAATATAGTGCATTTTGGACTCCATCATAAGGGATGCAGTCATAACATTGTAAAAACAACTACATTATAAGTTCACAAGAACTTTCTCCAATTCAAGTGGTCTCTTGCATCACAAAATCTTCTCTTGCCCCAACTGAAGGCAAGGTTACAACTCTATCAATTTGGTAGTTCTTGACTTTCTTTCTTGAGTTATACAACCACACGAACAAATCATATTCTGTTATGGTAAAAAAATAATACCCAGATATCTGACTTAGAATTTGTTTGTACAAACCTGGCTAAGAGACTCTAAGTTTACATTACAGTATTAACTAAAGACAGTTTCTTTTGATTCCTACTTCAAGCCGTAACTGGGAGTTCCAACATACATACATACATACATACATACATACGTACATACACACATAAATGTAAATAAATAATCTGTGAGTTTGGAATGTGGAAGTAATCCACATATATTACTAAAGAGTTTGAATATTTTGGATCTTAATGCTTGGTGTTAAACCTCATGCTCACTAATCATGCTTTGCTGTGCAATTAAATAAAATTTCACAAATTAAACAAATTCTTTGGCAAAATAAAACTTAAAGATGATCTAACATCAGTGTCCTAAATGTTAAACTTACAACAGTCTCCCCCTTTTTCATTTTGTTATATAAAGACTGAACAATTCAGTTTCTGACAGCTCATGAAAATAGTCCCTCTGCAATAAGAAACTCTAACTTCAGAATTTAAAGCCAATTTCTGAAATACATAAATAAAAAAGGGAATACATTATTTCAATGTCTATTAACAGGGGAATAGGGTATTATTAATTTTGTTTCAGTTTATTGTGTAATAAATATAAAAAACATTTAAAAATTCTACTTGTAAGCAAGCTAAACATTGAAAGTGCCAAAGGAAAAAAACTAAGTGAAATTAATCGCTACAAAGATGCAAAATCTTGAAGCAAATCTCAAACTACAATTTAGAATAAATCACACATAGTTTATAATAAATCACATGCGAATACTTTGTGCCAACCCTCCAAAAGTAAGCCAGTTCTAATTTAAAATCGAACTAACATAAAAATATTTCCATTACTGAGCCAATATTTATATTATACTATTAAAGACACAAGAATCTTTTTAGCTACTTTAAAAAACTATATCTCAGGGACCTGAGGTTTTAGAGTAAAAGTTGCTAAAATAACCTTCATTACTAGGTGCAATTAAATTCAGTTAATCAGAAATTGGGGGGAAATTGGAAAAGTCAGTCAATTAAACATATTTTGGTTTAATCCTTCTTGTTTTAAGCAGAGGTTACATGTTACATCTTTTTATGTAGTAATAAGTCTTACTTAGAAACATTTGAAAATGCTTGTTAATTGAATTGAAATATATAAATTTATTCATCGTTTTCTTTCTTTTAGAATCAAAGAACTGTGTGTATTACCAAGGAGAATGTGTCCCAATCATACACTTTTAAAATTGGAAACTTAATTACCCGAAATGGAAACAAAAAGATGTGTATAAGGGTATCAGAAAGAGGATTAGTATGAAAATGAAATTTTGAGGCATCAGTTTGTTACTCAAATTGACACTGAATCAGCAAACAGAAGCCTTTAAATTTCATTTCCAAGTCCACTTAGTAAATCTAGTTCCAGTTAGAGTATCTTTAATGTGCCAAAGCTCAGAGAAAGCAAGTATTCACCATGCAAGACACAGATAGGATTCCTTTAACCTACTGCCCTCTAGACACATCACTCTCTGTTAAACAGGCAGCTACCGCCAGATGCTCTTGCTAAAAATGGTCACAGATGGTCAGTTGTCCAGTTAACAGGACATACTGCCCTCCCAATATCCAAAAGTAAGAAGGAAAGGAGAGCTGTTAACACTTGCCTGCTTGGTGAGTTAAACATATTTGCCTGCTATCAGCTTGGTTGGCTAAGCCTCAACACTGACTTTCTAGAAAAGGAAGACTAGACCCAAGGGGTCTCAAGATTAAAAGGCACCTTGAAGGGGATCTAGGCAACTGCTGTACAGTGCTAGAATCCACACAACTGCATCCCTGCTAGTCGGCCGTTCCGGCCAGCCGTGACTTGGCAGCTCCAGGGGTGCAGAACCTGCTGTCCAACAAGAAAGCCCCTTCAGCTGCAACAGAGGCCTCCATTTCCCTGAGCTGCAATTAGTCCAACTACTCCGTCCAATTCCACAGTCAAGAAACACAGAGCTATTTTAATAGACATGGTATATTGACTGTAACAAAATAATTTTCTAATTTATGCATTAAGAAGTGATTTTAAATGGAGTTACCTCAAATAGCATAAAAAATGGATTTCACAACATAAGAAAAAGGTAGTAATATATGATTTATTTTTTAAAACAAAGGAAAAAAGGTCTATAGTTTTGAAAGCTATTATTCAGTGATGATTAAAAAGTTCAACAAAAATCAATAGGTCTTCCTCTTAAGTATATATAGGAATCTGTAGAAAATTTTAAAATGTTAAAGAGTTTCTTTTAATTGCCAACATTTTAATAAAATGTTTCTCTAAACTTTAAACAAAGACAGCATTATTTTGTTTTTTTTCCTAATAAATCATTCATCTGTTTAGAACAAGTTCTCTATAATGCATGTTTAAGAAAAGCACTCTAGGAATGTATTTTGTATCTTCTACATATTTATATTTCCTTAACAGTGAGGAAATTAGAAATACTGAGTTTAACCTATGATTCTTCATCAACAATTGTCCCAAATCCTGTTTCTTAATTGATATTGAGTAAATTTTTCTCAACTCAATGATATGTGTATGAAGAGGGCACAATGAGAAGCTAGGGCTAAAAATAAACGTTGCTGACTTTGGTGACAGTAGGTTGGGCTAACATCATCTCAGTGGCTTAAGGAAGAGCAACCTGGTTCATATGTAACTTTTCCTCATTGTTTATAAATCTGTGTTTACAAAGATCAATAGTGAAAACATTTAACCAAATCAGATTAAATTAAAAACTGACATAAGATTATAAGCAAAATGCCATCTGGAAAAGTATGACAAAGAACTACAGGATGGAGTTCTGTGTCCCTGCCTCTGAAAACAGATTCCCACCACCGCCTCTCACTGTGCAGGGTCTCAAATCTAATACTGCTCTCACAGTTTGTGCTACCATGAGGTCAGGGAAGGAAATGAAGACACCCATGGTGGGACTGCTGTGCCTCTTACCTTCTCTCACCTCCAAAGGGCAGTCTGTGGAGGGAAAAGCCAAAGTGCCTTGCAAAATTCTAACATATGCAGAAGGTGCTACAGCAGTTCAGCAGGTATCTGGCTGGTCTTCATAATCAAATGGACAGTTTTACACTTAAGGGTGAAAATCTACTCACGGGCAAAAAATAGCTAAGTGTGCATTTTACATCTTGGTGAGTTTACATCTGTTCATGCTCATGTATGCATTTTAGATTTAAATTTCTTACTTCCTACTAAACATGTTTACATCATGAAATTCCTTTCATATTATAAAGATAGGAAGACTAGGAAATAAAACAGTGTCTTTCAGAACACTGATAAACCCAAACACAAAGTTAAGTGCTTTTTCTCCAGTGTTCCTGGGTTAAAGCTATATAAAGTAAATATTTACAGTTACATGGGTCATATGTAAGGGCATTAATGGCATTATTTTATATATGATTAGTAATCATACATAAATCTATAATCATATAGCACTCTCAGACAAATTACAAATTAAACTTAACTACTGAGTATCACTTAATCATTTGGTGGTATCCCTGTTCTAATTCCTAGTCTACATTCCACCATATACTCACAATAATTGATCAGGATCTCACTCTTCCAGAGTGCACTCTAGAAAGAAAAGCAGATTCCCAGAGCTGGAGAACGATACAAAGGTGCCATGGCTACCTGACATTTTGCCAGTTGATTCACAATAGTAAGTCAAACACCAGTCACTGGCTTTTTAGCAGTAGAATATATACATTGACATTATAAAATAAATTATTATTTTTGTACCACCACATTAGTTCTTGTATCCAATAACATATTCTCCAGTTTGTCAGAGAGGAAAAAAAAAAAGGAAAAGCACAGTACAGACTCACTCACCTAAACCACTGAGAGTATAGAGAAGGTCCCTGGTATCCAAGAGTATAGGCCCATTCTCTTGCTGTCCTTCTTCTTTGTAGTACAGCTTGTATCCCTGAACGGCGGCTGTGTTATCAGTATCTTGCTGCCACTTCACAGAAATGGTGGTACAGTTCAGAGGCTCCAAATGTAACTCTGGAGACTTAGGGGCTAGAAAAATTCATGAGAAAATATATGTACAAACAACTCATGATCCACAGGAAGACACAGAATAGTATAGTTCCCTCAATTTTAAGCTGTTAACCAAAAAGTCCAATATAACAATTATATTTCTTTGACCTAACTTTCAAAATTCCACAATGATATTAAACATTTAGAATTAAAAAATACTACTAAAAGACTTATATGATAACAAAATAATATCTATGTTTGTATATTTAACTTTTTTTTTCAAAGAGGCAATAAATACAAGGGGAGACCCCCCCAAAAACCGGTATTATTTTTTGGAGGGCAGATTCCTTCAGTGTAGGCTTCCCCTGCTAGGTGAGTGTTCTAGGAACCTATTGGCATCAGTGTACCAGTTAACATTGTGAGAGGCTGCCTTCAGCGTCAATAAAATTTTTTTTGGAGATTCTTTCAGTGTGCTTACCCATTTCATGATAGGTGATTTACGAATGCACCTGCCCACACCACATTGAGTGTTCAGCAGTTTTTGACCAAAAATGGCATGACCCCTATGCTCCACCCTCCCTATTCAGCTGATCTCACCCTGAGCTAACAACAAACTTTTCTTTTTGTTTCCCTAAATGAAAAAAAGTCCTCAGAGGGAAATGTTTTGCTAATGTGGAAGAAGTGAAACAAAAAATGGCAAAAACAAAAAAGCATCAAAATTGACGAGTTCAAAATCTCTTCTGAGTAGTGGAAAACAACCTCAATAGATGTACTGCATTAAATGGAGAGTACGTTGAAGGTGACTGAATGCAAGAATAAATATACATTTTTAAATAAATGAATTCTGTTTTGGGGAAGTGTCCCCCCTTGTTCTTTCTAATTTTGACCATCAACACACCTCTGTAATAGAGAACAGGCATTATCGGTCAATTAACAAGAAACAAATCATTCATGTTACATGCCATATTAGTAGGAGAGAAGGGTTTTGAATTTCCCAGCCTTATAGTTTTTCTCCTCTCTCTCTCTCTTTTTTTTTTTTTTTTTTTTTGAGTTGGGATCTCACTCTGTCACCCAGGCTAGAGTGCTGTGGCCCAATCATGGCTTACCACAGCCTCAATCTCCTGGGCTCAGGCGATCCTTCCACCTCAGCCTCCCAAGTAGTTGGGACTACAGGTGTGTACCACTGCACCCTTATATATAATCTTTCTATTGAACTAATGATCTTTAAAAATGGCACAATATTAATTAGGCCTCTACTAATATATTACTTTGGTAATTTAGTTTGATTTGGACTGATCTGTCCATGAAGGATATGCTAAGCAAACTAACAGTACAGCCAAAGTTCTTTACACTAAGTAAAATAAGCTAGGCACAGAAAGACAAATTTCTTATGTTTTCACTCATATATGGGAGCTAAAAATTAAAAGTACTGAACTCATGGAGACAGAGCAGAATGACGGTTACCAGAGGCTGAGGATTGGGGGAATGCGGGATGGTTAATGGATGCAAAAATATAGTCAGATAGAATGAATAAGACCTAGTATTTGATAGCACAATAGGGTGACTATAGTCAACAATATACTGTATATTTTTAAATAACTAAAAGAGTAGAATCAGAATATTCCTAATACATTGACATGATAAATGCTTGAAATTATGGCTACTCCAAATACCCTGATGTGATTATTATACATAGTATGCATGTATCAGAACATCACATTTGTCTGATAAATATATACATCTATTAGGTACCCATAATAATTTAAAAATTTTTTTAAAGTTTTAGCCAGGCTCAGTGGCTCAGCCTGTAATCCCAGCACTTTGGGAGGCCAAGATGAGTGGATTGCCAAGTCCACGGGTTTGAGACCAGCCTGGGCAACTTGGCAAGATTTCGTATCTACAATAAATCAAAAATTAGCCAGGCATGGTAGCGCGCCTATAGTTCTGGCTACCTGGAAGGCTGAGACGGAAGGATTGCCAGAGACCGGCAGGTCGACGCTGGGATGGCTGTGAGTGTGCCACTGCACTCTAGCCTGGGCGACAGAGTAAGGATCCAACTCAAAAAAACAAAACAAAAAAATTGTGCACATTAATGAGCTTTACGTAAAAAGGGGCTACTAAATTAAAAATTTGTTTTTTTCAATTAAGGCCATGATCTATGTAATATTTTTATCTATAAAACACAATTTTAATAAAACTTAGAGAAGAAAAATTTATTTAAAAGGTAAAAATATGGCTGGGCACAGTGGCTCAAGTCTGTAATCCCAGCACATGGAGAGGCCAAGGTAAGCAGATTGTCTGAGCTCATGGGTTCGAGATGAGCTCGGGCAACTTGGCAAGACCTCGTCTCTACAATAAATCAAAAATTAGCCAGGCATGGTAGTATGTGCCTGTAGTTCCAGCTACTTGGAAGGTTGAGGTGGGAGGATCGCCAGAGCCCAGCAGGTCGACACTGGGGTGGCAATGAGCATGCCACTGCACTCCAGCTTGGGCGACAGAGTGAGACTCCAAATCAAAAAAAAAAAAAAAGTAAAAATACTATTCTTCCTCAATAGTTTTTAGAAATTTACCTCTCACACTTGTTGCTTTGGGTGTCCTATGTGAGGTCCATACAGATGACTCTCCCAGCCCCACTCTGGTGGCAGCAGTAATCCGGACCAGGTAGACACTATCAGGTTTCAGGCCTTCCAAAAGGTACTCATGTACGGTTCCCGGGAGCTCTAGGACTTGGATGGAATTCTCAGTACTTAGGCGGAAAGACAGGCGGTACAGCACCACTTGGCCACGCCGGTATTTTGCTGGGATTGGCAGCCAGGAGATGAGAATATCAGTGGGACTTCGACTTGTCAAACTAATTTCAGGAGGTCTCAGAGGAACTAGTCATATAAGAAAAGAGGTTAGTTATACATGTTTAGAATCAAATTGCTACTTGAGCACACCACTAGTTACTGAATTCTCTTAACAGCAACGAAAAACATAGTAAAGAAGAGATACTTTCAGTCCTAGAAGAGGTTTTCAGTGAAGCAGAGTACAAGCTAGAAAAAAAATTTTTCAAAATAATGAGAGAGGACCAAGTGTTTGGAACCAAAGAAAGTAAGGCTTTCTTCATTGTTGCTGTGACTATTTTGTTGTTATTTGGAATGAATGTGAGAATATTTAATATTCACACAAAATATGAGAATACTCTTCAAATAAGTCTAGCAAAGTGCCTTTGAAGCAAGGGAGATGGAATTACACAAGGGCGGGAAAGCCTAGGACTCCAGAGTTATAACCCTGCAAGTAATTTTTTGAAGTGTAAGACTCCCAGCTATGAAATTAGTGTGAACTTTGTATTCTAATTATAATATAGGATGTCTAATATGACAAGATTTTTCTCCAATAAATTGAATAAAACTGGCATTTCAGGAAAATGAATCAAACATAGTGGCAGGTAGCCTTCTGAAATCTCTGGAGAGAGAGATCCCTTCTTTTACAACATGATATGAAGAGTCAGAGAAGGAGAATCAGTTCTCTAGGATTATCTGAACAAATGGGATTTCCCAACATTGTAATAATATAAGAATAAGAATATAAGAAGGGCCGGGCTCGGTGGCTCAGCCTGTAATCCCAGCACTTTGGGAGGCTGAGGTGAGAGGATTGCCTGAGCCCACGGGTTCAAAACCCACCTGGGCAACTTGGCAAGACTTCATCTCTTATATAAATAAAAAAAAACTAGCCAGGCATGGTAGCACGTGCCTGTTGTACTGGCTACTTGGAAGGCTGAGGCGGAAGAATCACAGGAGCCCAGCAGGTCGAGGCTGCGGTGACTGGGAGCGTGCCACTGCCCTCCAGCCTGGGTGACAGAGTGAGACTCCAACTCAAAAAAAAAAAAAAAAAAAAGAATAAGAAGGTCAATTATAAGAATATAAGAAGCCCTGCTTTCCCTCAAAAGAACTAAAACTCAATTTCCAATCTATGGTCAGACAACAAACTGAACAAGTAATATTTTCCTCCTTAAGGAGAATAAGCATACTGATCTTTTTTTTAAACCAACAGATACTAAGTGATAAGAATTTTAACTGACAGGTACTGAATGTTATAAACTCTCAGTTTTAGAAGTCCAATACCTCTGATTCTTCTTAGTCATTATATACACTCAATCTGTAACAGTCATTATATTTACTCAGGTCTAGAAAAGCTCACTTTTTTCCTATTTAGTAAAAATTATTGCAATTAAACTAGAAAAGTCTGAAGAAATACAAGGGTAATATAATAATTTTATTAAAATTTATGTTATAAATTGTAAATAAAAGTGATTTTTATCCCTATCATGATACTGGCAAAAGCAAGAGTCAGATTTGAAGTGGCAAACTGGCCTGCTGTTTAACCTACTTGTTTTTTAACCAAAAAGGGAATATTTAAAATACATTTATTCATTGAAATGGATGAAACATAAGAATGTTTATACTGAAGTGATCTAGAATCATGCTTCCTTACCATCCTCTAAAGTATTCTGTATCACATGATCAGACATCTGGCTGGCTCCCATTGGCATATATGCCACAATGTAGAAAGTATAATTGCTGGCAGGTTCTAAGTCATCGATAATATAATGAGTTGTGTCATTTCCAATGACTACTTGATACTCTTCATTATTTAAACCTAGATTAAAGAATCCGTGTTTAAAAATTACAAATATTCAAAATAAAATTAACAAGACCATTTTCCATTGTGCAACACTGGTCCTTGGGTCTAATCTCAATCTGTTATCTTTTGTTCCCCATTACAAAATGTGAACAGGAAGGTTTTCTAAAAGTAACCATAGCTTACTACAAATTACTAGTCTGCATTTTTCCAGAATAAATCAAACTGAAAAGAATTCATCTTCTCTAAATTTCACTTACAATCTAATCAAAACCCACAGAATAGACGATGTACAATAGTAAAACAGAGCTTAACACAACCAAATACTGCAATTCATAAAAGTGTAAATTTACTTGTTTAAACTCATGACTTTTTTTCCCTTTTAAACATAAATGGAGAGACAGTAGGGAATGTAATGTCTCCACTCTTTTATAGCAACAAACCAAACCAAAAGTTGTCCTGCAAAAGATCTCATTTTGCCCCTCAAGATTCTATTAAACTTGACTGACATAGGTTGTTATTTATACTGAAAGGAAAAGAACCAGGAGGCACACAATGTGCCTCAAAATGCTTTGTCCCACAGTGAGTTATTTTTTTTAAGAGAAAAAAATGTGCAGCAATTCTTAATAAACTATGTATGGCAAGGTATAGAAGAGGATTTGTCTTTGTGGGATTTAATTCCTACAGAGCAAACTTGTAAAGTGAAACAAGAGCACTGGCAGCTACTGTGCTTTGTGAACAATTCGTGGCAAATGCACGTCAACTTAATCAAAACTCTCTAAGGACAAAAGTCCCTTCTCCCCACACTGGATTTATAAACAAAACAGAAGGCAAATTCCAGAATTAAGTTTTCCCACATTTCTGAATTAACTTGATAGCATTTTAATTAGACAAGATTACAGGCATTTCACAACAGACTGGCTAATGGCTTGTTAATTAGGAGCTGCATAGTAGATTTCTGACCTACCAAACAGGGTCCTTGAGTTCGAATTAAAAAGCCTTGTTCTGTCTCTGAATAGACCACTGAGCCGCATGTGGAGGCTCTAATGAAACAACCATAATAGTGAACAAGAGTGGTCCCCACCAAAACCAGCATTCCTTTTACCTTCATAAATCACTGAAAAGGGAATTAACATACTACAACATGCTCAGCTATCAGACTTTCATTCTTCTTGCTACCGTGACCCTTGATTTACATTCGAAATATTCCTTTTCAAAACACTACTTCAAAGTACAAAAAAATCCAACAACAGCAACAACAAACCACCTGTTTCTATAGATAATTTTATTATATCACCATTCTTTGGGTGTTTGAATTTGTTTTTAATGTATATTGCATAAAAGCTAGGCTTTTGTGTATAGAACTAAAATTCTGTAAGCACCTACCCTGTTTTCCATAAAATTTTCAATAGAGACATCTCTAGGATGCATACGTAGCTTTTCTTTTCCCTCTAAGATTTTTGCTAAAAGTAAAATATAAGGATAAAAAAGAGGAACCAATAATTCTAAATGAGAGTTTTAAGACAGCTTTGGTTTATATTTTTATATAATAAAAAGATTCAATAAGGAGGGTCTTATTCAATTTTCAAAGAGTTCTACATGATTTCAAAAAATATTCAAAATATACAAAATAAAATCTATGGAGAATTTGATAATGCTTAAGTTCCCCCTTAAAAATAACACATTATAGTATCTACAGTTTATTATTTTATTAAACAGTCACACCACTGTTCCTATGTAACTGCATACTTAAATTGGAATATTAAGTCTTAGTTAAGAAATTAATACCTTGGCTGGAATGAAATTCATAAGTACACAACTTTGTAATTTTGGCAGGCAGAGATGCTTTGCATTAGCTGGTACTTGTTTCCAACCATAAAAATCTTAAACTATACTTAAACATACAAAGTATTCAACTATATAAATTTTAGGGAAAAACACAGATCCATGAGTGATAGATTATTTTATTAAAGAGAAAAGTGCTACAGAATTTCAATATTTTGTGGATATCAAAGACATCATTCTTACTGAAAGCAAATCCTTGATAGCAAGCAGCACTTAAAAATAAACACTCCTCAAATTGCTTACCTTCTGCTTTCATGTAGTGTACAGAATAAGCGATGACTTTGTCCGAATTATATAGTGGCCTCTCCCAAGCTAAAAGGATGGCTGAACTTGACATCGTTTCAGCATGCACATTATAGGGAGCACTGGGTCTGTCTTCTGACATTACTACGGTCAGTCTGGCTCTAGATAAAATAGATCCTTGGCTATTCTCAGCCATGCACTGATAAATAGCATCATCTTCAGGAATAATCTGGTTAATTACCAATTTACTGAGGAAAGAAAAAAATTATTTCCATGAAAAATTCTAAGAACAATGTAAAAATAAAGTTGCTATTCCTAAATGTACTCTCATTTTTAATCACAAAAGTTACTGAGAATAAAAAACTGTGTAATCTAACCTACTAAAAAATGTTCTATATTAATTATATAAAACTGGCTGGGCGATCCCGGCACTTTGAGAAGCCAAGGCAAGGGGATTGCTTGAGTCCTGGGGTTTGAGACCAGCCTGGGCAACATAGTGAAACCTCGTCTCTACAAAAAAAAAAAAGAAAAAATTAGCCAGGCATGGTGGTGCATGCTGTAGTTCCAGCTGAGGCGGAAGAATCGCATGAGCCCAGGAAGTCGAGGCTGCAGTGAGCCATGATCACTGCATTCCAGCCTGGGCAGCAGAGTGAGACCCCGACCCCCCCCCCACGTTATATAAAATTATTTTTATTTATTTTCTGAGTATGCATAAGTATTTGTGATATCCAAATTCTGTTTGGTTTAGATAACAATTTATTCTTTAAAAGTTGGCCTTTATTAAGACATAACAAATTTATAGCATCTAATTTATAAAATATTATAATGCATATAAAAGATTCAGGTCAGCAAAATTTTTAAAAGTTTTGTTCAACATGAGTAAGAATGTTACAAGAATTCATATTTATACTAACGAAAATGAATTCTTAAAGTCATTAAGTTTAAACTGTGGAGGAATTCTTAAAGAATTAATTATTTCCTTTTAAGTGCCCCATTTTATGGAAGAAGAAACTGAGACCCCCCCAAAAGTAAGTATTTTTGCTTGTGATAATTTAACTAGTGGCTTAACCAGCAAGAAACCAGGTCTGGGGAACTGTTCAACATTCATTTTATTGTAATCTACCACTTTCATAATCCACATTTAAAATACAAGAGAATCTATGACATGCTAATGTTATAAATCTTAAGTTAACTTTTTTTATTTTAGTTTAATTTATATCATCAAGATAATTTAGGTATCTGATATCACTATAATCATTTAGCATACAAATTATTAAAGCCATAATATCTTATATAAAAAGGTAACATAGCCCACCTGTTGTACATTTTAATTCTACCATTTGAATGTATCTTCCTTCCATTTTTCAACCATGACATTTTAGGTGAGGGGATTCCTTCTGCCTGACACACAAATCGAGCAGTGCCAGCTCGAGGCCTTGTTAAACTTTCTGGCCATTCAACAAACGAAGGAGGAGCTATTTTTAAAGAAAGAAGAAAATATTTCTATGGTCCCAACAGAAACAACACAAAAGAGTCAAGGAAGAGTATGACAAGTAACACAAATCCCATTCCTGCAGATGTTGACATTCTGAGTCTCTTGTCTCTATCCCCACATATCTATCCGGACACCTTTTCTCTGAAGTTAGTGTCTACTTCCTCATTTCCCTATTAAGATCATCTATACAAACACACTAAAAATATGTGTATCCACAGTCCTTTTTAATTAAGTCCACTATAGGCCCACTTATGAATGCATATGGATAATCAACAGTTTAGAATTTTAGACTGGCAAACGGGTATATGGATTTATGAATAGGTGTGAAGGACATAAAAAAAGAACTTTCTAAGAAGGAACATAATGTTATACATACAAACAGAATGGTGACTTCAGAATGATTCTGTAGTTTTTAGCAGATACTTAGTTTTCTTCTAAAATTCATCATTGGATTACAATATTTCATATCAATCTTAGTATCAATGCTACAAAACTCAAGAAAGGTGGAAGTAAGCGATGAATGGGATAAAACAGCAAGTGTTAAAATGTACATCTCCTGATTGCAGAATGAAAGGAAACATACCTAATACAGTTAAAGTTGCCAAGGCAACTGTGAAGTTACGTGTACCAGGAGTAGTGGCTCGACAAACATAAATTCCAGCATGCTGCAGCTTGACATCCGATATCATGAGATTACCAGTTCCAAGTACTCTAGTATTAAAGACATCGATGGATTTGTGATCTATTTCAAAGAGAATACTCAGATGAAAGAATGAATTTATAATCTAAAATTATGTCGGAAGACCACTAGCTAAACAAACAATTATGAAAAGTATGAAATTCTCCATATTAAAACATTTTTCTTACACACTGAAATGTCAAAAAGTTAAAAAGTCATCAAACATGTTTTTTTAAATATAAAATAAACATTTTTATCAGTTTTATTAGAATGAGCAGGGTAAGAAAAATACATTCCCCCACCCCTGGAAGACTTACCAAGACGGCTCCAAGAAATGATTGGTTTAGGATTTCCTGTAGCCATGCATTCTAAAATTACAGTCTGATGAAGAGACGTTGTGATGTTCTGTGGACCTGCTATAATGTTTGGTATATGGAAGGATTTAGACTCCTTAGCTTTGGGGAAGAAAAGACAGAATATAAAAAATAAATTATAAATAAGATATAATAAGTGAAATGAGTTAAAACACCTATTCTTACCATTTACTTCTTTTTTTAAAACAACTTTATTGAGATATAGCTCCCATACCATATAATTCACCTATTTGAAATATATAATTCAATGGTTTTTTAGAATTTTCAAAGTTGTGCAATTATTACCACAGTATATTAGCAGTCACTCCCGTCTGCTGTCTCCACAGCCTGGTAACCACTAATCTATTGTTTGTCTCTCTGGATAGGCCTATTCTAGGCATTTCATATAAATGAAACCATATTAATATAAGGCCTTTTGTATAATGTTTTCAAGGTTCATCTCTGTTGTGGCATGTATCAAATACTTCATTCCTTTTTATTGAACAGTAATAACAGAATAATATTTAACTGTATTGCTAAAATACATTTTCTCCACTCGTCATTTGATGGACATATGGGTTATTTTCAAATCATTCAGTTTTAATTAAGGTTTAAACATTCATTTAATACTTTTACTAATCTTGTTAAGAATTTACATGACAGTGGGAAAGAAGGAAAGAAGTGTGAGGGTGCTTCTGTATTTATCTTTCATACCAAGAAATCCAACCGGATACTACCTTAAATAAAGCATGGCATTAAATATATAACTTTAACTTCTTAATGATTTTCAAAATTTATTTTTTTTAACCTTAAGGGATCTGTTAAGAAGTAATATCTCTTGTAAAGAATAAACATTCACGTGAAGTTCAACAATGTCTTTAATCCAGGTTTTCATCTACTGCATTCAAATACATTTAAATTTAGTTGTCTTAAAATAAAAAGTAATATCTGTGTTTAATTCTATTTTATTAAAATATGCATTTCTTTCTTCATAGCTATCTCTAGTTTCCCTTCTAGCTATACTAACGTATGACAAAATATATAAAATTATGATCGCTTAATATTAGCAATAATTTTTACATTTTAAGGCTTTAGTTTTGTACTTTTAAAACATGTTTTAATATAAAAGTTGTATATTTTTGTTTTCATAAATATTACTTTTTATAACAAAGATATATCACTTTTACAAAAGCAAATCATAGTATTTCTCTATAAACAACCAACAAAAGAATATCAGGCTGAAAACAAATATATCTTTATCAACAATGGACAATTCTGGTAGAAACAGTCTACTGTTATTCTCTTTTTGTATTTTCTGTACTTTTAAAAACAAAAGTGAAATACAGTCAAGCCCCCAGTATCTGCAGGTTTCGCATCTGTGAATTCAATCAACTGCAGATAAAAAGTATTTTCAGAAAAACCAATAAAAATAACAATACAACAGTAAAAATAAAACAAATTTAAAAAACAACACAGCATAACTATTTACATAGAATTTATCTTATATTCATTATTATAAATAATCCAGAGATTATTTAAAGTATGTGGGAGGGTGTACATAGGTGTATGAAAATACTATGCCATTTTAAATAAGGGACCAAGCATCAGTGGACTTTGGTATCTGCAGGGGTCCTAGAGCCAATTCCACGTTGATAACAAGGGCCAAATGTATTTATAAAACAAATACTCAATTTTTCTTAAAAATACTGATATAACAGGATACAAGTTAGCTTGTGAAAGAGGCGTTGCTTAATATATAAAGAGAATCACTTTCCAAATATATTATAATAATTTAAATAAAATTCTACTTTATAAGTATACTATCCCAGTCAGAAGAGAAAATGTAATCACTGGGCCAATGAAAAGTCATAAAAATGAAAAAAGCACTCTGTGTGGTACCTGGAATCACAGTTAAAGAGGCCTCCATACTTTTACGCCGATGAGCTACAGTAGTAGCAACACAACGATAACTCCCAGCATCCCTTTGACCAACATCATAGATCTGTAATATTCCTGTTGGTAGGGCAGTTATCCTGTTATGAGAAGAAAGGTAACTAGACTTTTTGCAGTAGATTTCATATTCTATTTAACATATTCTATGACGAGAATGAATATACTCAATCTTTTTACAGTGCTAGAGCAATACTTTAAAGACTTCTTAAAATATTAGTTTGAGTCTATTGTTTTCATCTGGGTCATGGAAACTCTCTAAAACATAAGTAATTCTGCATGATATGGTTTATGAAATGAAATCTGCCTTTGTGAAATCTACACAGAGCCTCATTTAACATTTTAGCTTAGATTTAGTCATCTGGTGGCCCCGAGCTTAGTATGATGTTTTTCAAATTCCTGATTTTTTACTATTAAAAAAAAAAAAATCAATGTATTCTCCAAGATATGCCTGGATATTTTTTTTTAAAAATAAAGTACTTCCTTGAATAACTTCTTCCATCTCAGTGGCCTACCATTTTAGCAAATAATTTTTGCCTACTTAGCAGCAGGGCAGGAATCAAACTTCTTGGAATTGCTACCAAGTTCTTGCTTCCCAAATCCCAAACACCGCCAGTGCACTAGGTATGTGCATGTGTGCATGTGTATGTGTGTGCGTGTGTGTAGTAAAGAGGGGTTTGGGAAGTGGAAGGCAAAGACAGGAGTGGGCAGCTACTAGGACATACATGAGAGACCCTTATATCAGCAATGTTCTTCCCAGCAGTGAAGGTGTGATTTAGTTTCCTAAAACCGTGGACTGCAGTCCAGATACTTAGATGGTCCCATGGTTAGAACAGATGGTTGAGGAAAGAAGCAAAGCAGTAGAATAATATATTTAAATTCGGATTTGAGCCAGAAACCATGCCCCATGTGCCAGAGACTGGTGATCTAATTCTTTGGCTAAGTTTGAAATGTCTTAAGAAATCAGTTATTACTACCCTAAATGAAAATGAGGCTCTTAATGGTTTTTTATCCCTACATAATCTCATATAAGGTCCTTACTACTCCTGCATCACCTCCTAAGACAAAATCTACAATTACCTGTCCATAGTTATAGGAAGACTTGTCCGATTCAATTCCCATGTTATGACTGCAGGAGGGTTTGATGAAATCTTGCATGCAAATCGAGCAACACCACCTTCATGGACCTCAGTGGAAACTGGCTGAACTTCAAATGCAGAAATAGCTATAAAATAAAGTTTGATAAATTCAGAATGAGTACATGACAACTACCCTTAGAAATAACATTATGAGCCGGGCTCGGTGGCTCAGCCTGTAATCCTGTGCCTTGGGAGGCTGAGGTGAGTGAATTGCCTGAGCCCGTGGGTTCGAGACCCGCCTGGGCAACTTGGTGAGACCTCATTTCTACAATAAATCAAAAAATATTAGCCGGGTGTGGTAGCGCGGGCTTGTAGTTCCAGCTACTTGGAAGGCTGAAGCGGAAGGATCACCGGAGCCCAGC
>CAUYQG010072911.1:0-41976 GCA_963574415.1 Tarsius wallacei | reverse complement strand
AATCTTTTAATTTCTGCTTTGATTTCCATGTTGACCCAGGAGTTGTTCAGCATCATGCTGTTGGTGACCATGTCTCTGTGAGTTTTAGGCTAGCATTTTTGGTATTGATATTTTCTTGCTATAATATTTTGTGATTTTATTACCATATTTTTCAACTTTACATATTATGAAATATGGTTTTGAAATAAAACAAGAATTATTTACTTGGTACCTGTTCCTAATTTAAATTAGAAAGTTTTCCTTTGGGAGTGATAGTATATACATGTTCTACATGCTACTTCCCTATTATTTTGTACACACAACATACCCACACATGATCAGTGAGAACAACAGAAGAAAGCACCAGGTCAAAGTTAGAAGTCAGGACTTTGGTCTCTGAGAGATTGGAACCTGTTGTTCAGTAATGTGGCTCATCAGTTATGAAATGTTAAGCAAGCGACATCACTTTCCCAACTTCTTTTTCTTCCCCCTAGAAGAGGCAGATAATAATACCTCCTTTACAGAGAGTCTTGTAAGGAATAGCTGAGGTGATGGTGTACATAAAGTACTTAGACATCAAGAATATAGAAAATATTTGAAAAGGATTGCTATTGTTGTTATTCACAAATAGTACCTATAGGAGGTGCTCAATAAATGTTTAAGAAAATGGAATAATTCAAGATCTTACAAGATATAATACAGTCGAGTGAAATAGATAAGAACTGTTTTTCCTCCCAAATATTAACATGTCAACAAGCTAAAAAATAAAGCACATTTTTTGATGGAATAAGGACAGATACAATTTTTGTAATGCTGCTTTTTCATGGTTTAGTTTATAATTATGTTTTTGTATGCTTCATATAATGATTTTTTCATGTGGAGAAGGCTCAGTGAATATTGACTAATTACCTACAAGAAGTTATGAACATATAATGAGTATATTTTCTGCTCCTAGTATTCCTCAGCTCATTTTATGTGTTTGAGTCAGTGTATCATGAGTATATACACTTCAAGTCTTGATTTCTTTGTTCTCTGGTTGTTCAGAAACCAAAGTGTTAAGGTGCTAGAGAAAGGAGGTGGAGCAGCCACTAAATTTCATGAACAACCTAAATACTGATTAATAGTTTCACCGTTGTGCTTATTCTATGATTTCATGCTTCCAAATAACAATTGGAGAAAAGCCCACCTGTGTTTTAAATGAGAAACACCGTAGGTGCCTTCATTAATAGCAGTAGTCTGCAGTGACCTAGAGTCCCCTTTAGATAATGACAAGATTATATACAAATTGGTACTGGACTTTACTATTTTCTTATAGCACCAAGTTCCAAATTCCTAATTGGTAATTTTAGTTTCTGGTCGTCACATTTTAGATGTTATTCTGTAGCAAAATAAAAAGATATTTTGGAGCAGCAAAATTAGAAATAAAGAATTTAATTTTTCCCTTTTATGTGCAACATCAGAGAGTTGGTTCTTCTAGGCACTGTAAATCCCCAATTCTACGATCAACAAACTCAGTTTAAACTAGGATTGTAAGTTCCTTACATCATATCATCTGAGTGACACTGAATTATGTGTTGGGTTTCAAAATATGTAATTATTATGTAAAGGCTTTTAGTTATCGGGCAAGCTTTAAACTGGGAGTGTGTGAGTGCATTATGTTCAAAGTACTAAAGATAAAAATGAGGTTAAAAGCCTTGCCCTGAAAGCTTGTGCTGAGTGAACTAGTGGTTTGAACAAAATCATCATGTGAGTTGTCTTCCAATAGGTAGAACCAGCAAATGCCACACATTCCCAGAATAGAAGAATCAGCTCTTCTACTGCTTATGACTGGTAGTTACCTAGGCCAGGGTGCTTCAAACGTGTTTCTTTTTCCACAATAAACCCTTCTGATTTTATTGCTGGAATTTTTCACTCTCAGCACTATTAATATATCAGATGACCTATACTGTTCTCAGAAGAATAGTGACACTGAAGATATTTCTACCTCTTCCATTATTTTTTTCAGTATTCCAGTATTCGCAGTCTGTACTTGTTCAATAGGTGGCCCAAATCAAAGAAGGAGACTTTCCACTCATCTTCAAATTCTTCATTATCTAAATATGTTGAGATAATTTAGGAATCTGGCTCATCGACCTGGGCATAGCCAAAGACAGAGGGCCTTTATAGATGCTTCTAAACTCCCTACAGGTTACATTTGCTCAATGACAGCTGCTAACTGGGGAATTACAGTCATTCATATACACTGCCATTCATGTTGAAAAGCTCACCCAATACACTAAGTAAATTGCCTTGCTGAAATTTGGACTCAATATATCTAGTAGTTTTTCCTCCTTCTTCTGACAACCCTGCCAGAAAAGACAATTTGGTTTGATGACTTGCTATTTATGGGTCCATGTTGGCACTTAAAGAGAACTTCTACCATATTAATTGCTCTATATGATAATTTATTCTGGAATTTTCCTTAGAAACAATGCCAAGTTTGCTATTCTATAATTTGTAGCTCTCACCTTTAGAAAACATTTAGTTATACTGTCTGAAAGTTCTTTAATAAGGGACTAAAATGTAATTTATCTGAATCAAGAGATTTGAACTCATTGTTCAAAGAACAAGAAAATGAGAGCTGGAATGCCATAAGAGATGGGAATTGCTGAACATTAGAAAGGCACAACTCTGTTGAACATTTGTCCTGGGAACGGGTAAAGATTACCCAGCAGAGATCACTGACAGATACTTCTGTTTCCAGTTCTAATTGCTATTCCTGTGTCCTTTCTTTCCCCTCTTGAGTTTCTCTTGCATATTGCTGTTGGCTTGAGCTTTATCCTACTACTGGTCCATTCAAGAAGTTACAAGCACACTTAATAGTCTCCTGTATTCAATGAAAGCACATCTACATCTTAGGGGTGTCTAAAATTTGACTCCATTTTTAATATTAAATATTACTTCTTATATCCTTCAGAAACTCTGATTTGGGATGCTGATTTTCTTACAATCTCTCCCTATCCCACCCCCAAGAACCCTCCATGAGTGTGTCTATGGATTTACTTCTCTTTGTCTCCTGTTAGAATTCCCTTTTACTATCTCTCTATTAATATCTTGACCATCATTAAGATTCACCTCCTGTGTAATACCTTCCTCGAAATCTCACAAAGCTCCAGACATTTTTATGTACTAAGTACTTCTAACAGTTTACTGTTCAATTAATATATTTTATTATTATAGCACATTATCTTATTACCTATCAATAGTCCTATAATTATAGTAGGATTTAATTTGTGTATGCTTATCTTATTTGTTTCATGATGTATTTTCTTATTGACTAGGTGATAAGCAATTTGTTGTAACTAACATGTCTTATATTTCTCTCACACAGCAACACAGCATACATGCTACTTTACTATTAAGTATATAGTAGGTACTTAGTATATGCTTGAATTCTATATCATCTGGTTTTCAGCTTATGACAAAGTATTCATGAATATTTTGTGCCATTAGTTATTTGACAAGATTTCCCACTTTTAAAATATTGAATGTTGATACATTTCTAAGTCCACAGATCAGCTGAAATTTTCATGTTCTCAAAAAGAAAAACTTTGGATAAGGCAACTTTTTAAATAATTGAATAGACAAAAAGACTGATATATGAATGTGTGTCAACATGAATATATATTTTTCATTCAACTTCTGAACAAATAAATATTTGTCAACTTTAATAAATTCAATCACTTAAAGTGCACTGGCATCCAAATCCCCAGAAAAAAAATCAGCCAACTGTTGAATCACATTTATATGTATTAGCAATGCATTGCATGGGGTGGTTAAAAATTAGGCATCAATATTCATACCTTTGTAAGTTGAAAACTCATCTTCCTCACTTCCTCTATTTGTGACTCATATATTCCTGCAAGGGATCAGGCTGTACAAAAATATAAATTTATTTTGGAGGGCTTGTGTTTCCATCCTTCCAACAAAAAAGATATTGCTACTGTTTTTATCATGGAACTTAGTAGGAATAATCACACACACACACACACACACACACACAGAGTCACAGAAAAACTAAACATAACTACAAGTAAGTCAAACATTAAATTGAGTTCTTAATCTCTTAATTAAGAGATGTGAGACTAAATACCAATGAGTAACTTCTTTAAGTTAAATTTCAAAAGTACAGATAAAATGAGCATAATTTTCTAATATAGAACTAGAATAATACAAAAGCCACTATGTCCAGACACTATTCTAAGTACTTTATAAATATTAGTTCTAGCCAGGCTCGGTGGCTCAGCCTGTAATCCTGCGCCTTGGGAGGCTGAGGTGAGTGGATTGCCTGAGCCCGCGGGTTCGAGACCCGCCTGGGCAACTTGGTGAGACCGCATATCCACAATAAATCAAAAATTAGCCAGGCGTGGTAGCACGCGCCTGTAGTTCCAGCTACTCGGAAGGCTGAGGCGGAAGGATCGCCGGAGCCCAGCAGGTCGAGGCTGCGGTGGCCGGGAGCGGCCACTGCACTCCAGTCTGGACGAAAGAGTGAGACTCCAACTCAATAAATAAATAAATGAATAAATAAATATTAGTTCATCTAGTCCTCACAATTATCCAATGAGGCAGATACTATTATGATGAAGAAACTAAGACCCAGAGAGGTTAAGTAACTTGCTCAACATCACAAAGCTCATAATAGCAGAGCTAGATTTGAGACCTAAGTGGACTGGCACAGAGACTGCACTCTTCACTACTTCATTGTACTGTCTCAACATAATACTTTGAGAGTGAGCACTAAGATTGAATGATTGGAGAATAATATTGAATGGCTAAAGGAAAACTCTCTCATATCAGAGTTAATAAGCGATCTTGATCTATCCCAGGAGTGCATAGTTAGGAGGGGCTCAATACAAATTTGTTGAGTTAAAATGATTCCATTTCCTCCACACATTACATTTCATAGATTAAAATATTAAAATGACACATTTTTAGAATCATTTACATTCTTATATTTTATATCATTCTTACTCTAAAATAAAATGTGCCTTAAAATTTACAGCATATTCCCAGCCAGAGGGCAGTTGTAAGGCAGTTATTATACCTTCTGGTAAGCTCAAGAAAGAACCGGTATCAGAACTTGCAGGATAGTATTAAAAACTCAGAAGAAAACCCTAGAGACAGGAGTGACATTTTTTGTCTTTTAAAGAAATGCCGCATCACCAATAATGTTAATGATTCAGAGAACTCAGCTACCTTGAGTGGCTATTTCAGATTAGTCAGACTTCAAATTAGAAGACCTTTCAGGAGCATTTTAACCAATCTAGTTCCAATATATTTTCCTTTGGTTGATTACACAGTGTCTAAATCTAAATGAACTCTTCCAGGAAGTATAAAATGTAAATTCCAAGTGATAGAAGAACATAGTATCCTGGATCAATGATAGAATTTTTTTCTTTCTTAGTGTTATATAAAATCATAGTATGCCTTACTTTCTGTGAGATATTGGAACCAATGAAATAAGGTATAACATGTTTAAGCACTCACCATTCACAAAGTATTAGGAATAGGCTTCTGTTCATTTTCTACCACTGAGGTCTATTTGAATATCCACTGTCCTACCCTCAGTAAGCTGTCCTTTTTGGGACAAATGGCAATTCTTGAGATACAGATAGCCAGGAGTACAAGTATTTTCTCAGTGAAAAATTAATTGAGGTAGATGTAATTGAGATTCAATTGGTTGTTATTGGTTCCTATAACAATCACAAGTCTATAGTTACCTGCCACTATCCCTAAGACTATTTATTTAAGAGGAAGATAAATAAATAGGATCAAAAATTTTTTTCTAAATTGTGCCACTAGTAGTTCTATCATTGTGTACACTCTCATTTCCTTCAGATTTCAGTTCCCATGGGACGAGAACATACATAGTCTCCTGGATGTTGTTACGTTCCACGACACCTTCTAAATGTTTGCGGTTTGTGATTCTTTTGAAGCTTTTAGTCTACAATCCTCTAGCTGTAGAAACAGATAATTTTACATCAAGTATTTATTTGCTAGTAAGATTTATATTCATGGCAGCAAATACATTTCAACTTAAGATGCACTTTAATGCCTGCTGACAATACAATTAAAACTTCTCATCTAAGTTGGATGTCCCCAAAACCTTGACAAGAAAACCAGTAAAAGTAGTTTTGCATCCTGTGTCCTATTTCTTTAGAGAATAAAAGGAATGCAAATTAAGTGAATGAGAAACCATGGACAAAATATTTTAATGGATCATCATCAAAGAGAACATAAAGTTCTCTGTTCTTCAAATACCTATTACTGCTTTTTTTTTCTTTTCTATTTTTAATCTTGCAGAAATCAGTAACTGGAGAACTGGCTTGGTTATTTTATTCAGTCTTTTACTACTCAGACAAATGTGACAGCCATCAATGGAACTTGAAAACATAATTTACCCTCAGATAGTTCTTTTAACCTTTGCTACATTATCAAAGAATTATGCTTTAAAAATTTAAAAGTCCATTGATCTTGCCATCCAGTCATTTCCTTCACCCCTCTCCTCACTTGCCTTTTTCAAATTGAATTCAAATGTCAATTTCAATATTCCCCCGGTTGTTCACACCCACTGCTTCTTTGCCTCTTGCTTGCTTCTTTGTGTTTATTCTGTAAAGCCCAGTGTTGGTCAGACCCAACTCTGCAAACAGCCTGACTACAATTTCTAGTTTTCTCAACAGCTGGCAAAGGCCCAGGACTAATTTCTGGTAAGTGAAATGTGTGCAAAAGTGATGTATATCACTCCCCAGGCTCACCCTAAAAATCCTCTTTCTTTCTTGGATGACTCCGTGAAGAAATTTGAAGTTGTGAGTGGCATATGAAGGGAGTGATTGGAAGAGGCACTTGACAAGACTGTATGAAGAAAGGCACCTCCTCACCCTAAACCTCTTTGGAATGTGACAGGAAGAAGAAGAAAATACCTTTACTTTATTACCTCTCTGATATTTAGGGGTTGTTTGATAGCATCAATTTGCTTACTCTTATTAATACAATTACCACAAAGAATCAGTCCTTAAAGGCTACAAAACAACCATGCTACCTTTCTCAAGCCTGTTCATGCTTCTAGTTTCCTAAATGTTTCTCTCACACCTTTTCCCTTCTCCTCACACTATGCTGATGCTCTTGCTTCCCATTTGGCAAAGAAGTTGGGAGCAATCAAAGAACGTCCTGCCTAGGCGCAGTGACTCACACCTGTATTCCTAGCAATTTGGGAGGCCAAGGCAGAAGGATCACTTGAGACCAGGAGTTCAAAGCCAGCCTGGGCAACATAGTGAGACCTTGTCTCTATAAAAATATCAAAAAATTACTGGGTGTGGTGGCACACACCGATAGTCTCAGCTGCATGGGAGGCTGAGGCAGAAGGATAGTCTGAGCCCAGCTGGTTGAGTTTGTAGTGAATCATGATCGTGCCACTGCACCCCAACCTGGGTGGCAGAGTGAGACCCTGACTCAAAAAAAAAAAAGGAGAAGAAGAAGGTCATAAGCTCACACTATCACATCTACTAACTCACCTAACAGCTGTGTTCGTCTGCTCTGTCTTCCTGGCATCACTGCTCCTGTCAAAGCAACCCTCAGAGTGTGCGCTGATAATGTTTCTTACAGATCGTTAAAGGTGTCAGACTCTCCATTCATCTTTCTGAGACCTGGACAAGAGGAGGCCTGTCTGCATTTGTGAAAATACAGATGAAAATTTCTTCTATAAAATAAAGAAAATTTTGCAGGGCCACTTCTGTCTGCTGGCCTCGTGGCAGCCATCTCAAAATATGTCGAAGAAATATATTTTGCAGTAAAATATTTTGATTTCATTAGCTAGGATTTTCAATATTTTCTATATAGTAAATTGGTGTAGAAGTAATATTTTTACATCTAATACTCTAAGTCAGAGGTTCTCAAGTTACAGAGTACATCAGAATCGCCTAAAACAGATTTCTGGGCCCCCACCTCCAGAATTTCTCATTTAGTAGTTCTGGAATGGGTTCTGAGAAGTTGTATTTCCAGTAAGTTTCCGGGTGATACTTCTGCTGCTGGTCCAAGAACACACTTTAAGAACTACTGTTTAAGACATGGCACTAAAAGTGTGGCCCTTGGACTACCAGCATGGCATCACCTGGGAACTTGCAAGAAAGCCCGAATCTCAGCCTTTGTCTCAGAACTATTTAATGGGAATTTGAGTTTTAACTAGGTGTTTTAACAAGGTGCATTCTCCAGGTAATTTGTATGCATATTTGAGTCTGAAGTATTAGAGTTCTAAAAAGAGGATGGCTGTAGAGTTGAATGTTATTTCCTAAGGTTGAGCAAATTCTTACATTGCCAAATGTAAAGAAAACCAAATGTTGAGAACTCTTCAGTAATACAGTTAGAGTGCTCCTCCCTTATCCGTGGTTTCTCTTTACACAGTTTCAGTTACCCATGATCACCAAAAATAGGTGATTACAGTATAAGATATTTTGAGAGAGAGACCACATTCACATAACTTTTTTTTTACAGCATATTGTTACAATTGTTTTGTTTTATTATTGTTGTTAATCTCTTTACGGCCCCTAATTTACAAATTAAATGTTCTCATAAGAACATATTTATAGGAAAAATCAGTATAGACAGGCTTAGGTACCATCCATGGTTTCAGACATTCCTGGGGATCTTGGAACATACCCTCCACAGTTAAGGGGTACTATTGTATATATTATATAAAATATGTAATCATATCATGTTGCATATATACACATAATTTGTATGTAGTTTATGAAAACATCTTTTTAACTAAAGCCTTCTTTTTTTTTTTTTTTGAGTTGGAGTCTCACTCTGTAACCCAGGCTGGAGTGCAATGGCACGCTCACTGCCACCACAGTCTCGACCCGCTGGGCTCAGGTGATTCTTCCACCTCAGGCTTCCAAGTTGCCAGAACTACAGGCGTGCGCTACCATGCTCGGCCAATTTTTTCATTTATTATAGAGACAAGGTCTCACCACGTTGCCCAGGCTGGTCTCAAACCCCTGGGCTCAGGTAATACTCTCAGCCTGGGCCTCCAGAAGTGCTGGGATTACAGGCTTGAGCCACCGTGCCCTGTCTGAAAACATCTTTTTAAAAGACAATTTGTTGCAAGTTGAGGAGCTTCAGAACCCTGAAAACACAAGTAGCAACCCATGTGACAGAGAACTTAGAAAGGGGGAAGTTTCTCAGTCAGCAGCAGGCCAGTGCTAATACCGCCCCACACCTGAGCCTAGAAATTGTCAAAATGGAGACGCCATCAGCCAAATTCCCAACTACATCTCTGGCATCCTAACTCCTGGGGAATAAAAGAATTAGCTTGGATTGTGTCCATTATCCATGTTCTTCGCTGCATGGAAGAAGTAATGATGGCAGGTCTGAGAGCAGAAAAGATGTTAAGTTAAAAAAATAATTCTGGACAATTTCATTAACTAAAAGGCCGAGGACAGAAGGGGCCAAGGAATTACATATATATATATATATATGTATATATATATATATTCTATTTCTTGATTTTTTTCCTTGTTCATTCTGAAAAAACTCCTGTAATAGTAATAAAATGCAAAGGAATATCAAGAAAGACTTAAATATCCAAGTAAATGTATCAATTTTATCCCCTACTGTTCTTGATATAGCATTTTTAATTAAAATTATTATTACAATCATTAAAGATAATTGTATTCTTTTTATGTTTATTATTTTAAAATAAAATTTAGTATTAAAATAGTAATGGATCGATATTTGTAACAAAAAGTCTGCGCTACCTTATTAAGGTCTTTAGGGAACATGTTCTGCCAAGTGAAGGAAATTTGCATAAAGCTGTCAGGCAATTGTTAAGCAATCAAATCTTTTCTAATATCTATCAGAAAATAAAACATCCCTAATCTCTACAATAAAATGATATGGGCTAGTACTTTAATAATATGTTCAAAGGCTATTATATGTAAGAGGCTTTAAAATTATACTGGTGTAAACATTTTTTAAAACATTTATTTAAACTTTTATGACACTGAAATTTCTGCTTATTTGTATTTCAACCTGGTATAAGAAAAATATAATTTTGGCATATTAAATTATTTAGTTCCCATTGCTTGATGTGACCTTGCTTATCTTTAATTAGAACTGTTTTGATTTTGGAAATTATAATACATGTCAAAAGAACTTATAGGTTTTATAGTCATATGTAGACTTATTTGTCTAATTAGGATGGTGATACTAAATTTACTAAGATATATACACACTTAAATGCAATATTTTTTATTAAGCTTTACTTTTTTGGGGAAGGATGATCAAAACTTGTCATAAAAGTACATTGCCTGAAAAAGAAATCCTATTTGAAAAACAAAAAAGCAATTTTTGAGCAATTTGGAAATTACTCACCTCTCATTGTTCACTTGCTGTGCTGATTATGATAACCAAAGGAAGTAAACTTTTAGAAAAGAGAAGTGAACATCAACACTGACCTTGCTCTTGTCTTTACCTCTTGTGCCTTCTCCCAGCCAATATTACCCTAAATTATTTGGATGAATCACACATTTACCTAAGGATAAAGTAAACACAGTTTTTAATCTAGTAATTATTGCAGGTGACATATTATACACATAATAATGACATATGCTTCTGGATTTTTTTAAATAGATTTTTTTTTTTTTTTGCTGGAATTACCACTGAGCATAACTGCAATTAGCGATTTTCTATATATCTAGCCAAATTGTGTATCTGATTACACAAATAGCTTTTATTTTGAAAAGATATGGTTCATATGAGTTATCTAAGAATTTTGTCTGATGTCTGATTAATATTTCTCAGACTGACCACAAATGGATGATATGGCCAGTAAGAATATGTGTCTGGAGAAAAATAAAGAGCAATTAACGCTATGTTTATTCAATAGTTGAATTATAGCCACGTCCTGAGTGAGGAAAAATTAGATTTTCCATACAGGTCTCCAAATAAAGCAAGCACCATTTACAAGGATGTTCTATCATCCTTCTCATCCTGGGAGCCACACAAACTTTAGTCTCCTGGCTGCAGCAGAACCCATGAGTTTCCTGCTAGGTATCTTTGTCTTCCCCTCTTCACTTCCTCCACATCTCTGCGCCTGTCTACTTAGGGCCTCTACTCTGTAAACGTCATTATTTTAAGCATGCCAAGCATACTTAGGGTTCCTGTCTTTACTTGGGCTCTTTGCTCAGCCTGCTGTGAAGTTTAGGGCTTGTTTCTGTCTCAGTCTTCCAGATTCTTCCCGCCTCTGCTCACTGGTCAATTCCACAGCCACTTCCACAATTTTAGGTATATGTTACAGCAATATCCCACTTCCAGTTTCCAAAACCCGAATTAGTTTCCTATTTTC
This sequence comes from Tarsius wallacei, assembly GCA_963574415.1. Lineage (NCBI taxonomy): Eukaryota > Metazoa > Chordata > Mammalia > Primates > Tarsiidae > Tarsius > Tarsius wallacei. The sequence continues at coordinate 30,617 of CAUYQG010072911.1, read as the reverse complement.
TGCTGCAACAATCCTAATGGCTTAAGACAACACAAAGTTATCATCTTACAGTTCTAGAGGTCAGAAGTCCAAAACTGGTTTTAGTGGGCTAAAATCAAAATATCAGAAGAGCCAGGTTCCTTCTGGAGCCATTAGAAAAGAATCCACCTTCTTGCCCATTCTAGACTCTAAAGGCTACCTGAATTCCTTGACTCTGTGCTCCACATCCCTCTGACCCTTGTTTCTGCGTTGAATCTTCTTCTCTGCCTCTGACTCCCTCTAATATGACTCCTTGTGTTTACACTAGGCCTGCCAGAATAATTCTTTTACTTCAAGACCCTTAATTTAATCACATCTGCAAAATCCCTTTTTCCGTGTAAGGCAAAATTATTCAATATTACCTTTTGTAAGGCAACAGGTTCTGGAGATTAGGAGTGGATATCTCTAGGGAAACATTATTTTGCAACCCACAGCTGTGCTGGTTTACCTGGTGTTGAGAGTAGAGATTAGAACATGGACATCTTTGAGGACCATTATTTTACCTACCACATGCTAGTTTACTTGGTATAGGGAGTGGCCTTAGGAGTAAGCACAGTACACAGTGCATGACTGGGCTACTGTCTCAAAGGAAGAGGTCTTCTGGACACTTTTATTAATTCCCTTTGGGGAGAAATCATGGGCCCTGAATGACATCTGTTATGCACTGAATTGTATCTCCCAGACTTCACATGTTGAAGCTAATCACTAATGTAATGTTATTTGGAGATAGAGCCTTTGGAAGTGATTTGGTTTAGATGAGGTCATGAGGGTGGGGCTCTCATGATGGTATTAGTGTCTTTATAAGGAGACACCAGAGAGCTCTCTCTTTCTCTTCCTTTCTCTCTCTACCTATCCTCCTAAACATACTGCCTTATGAGTAAACAATCAGAAGATGGTCATCTGCAAGCCAAGAAGACAGCCCTCATTAGAAACAAACCATGCTGCCACACTAATACCAGACTTCCAAGCTCTAGACATTGTCTGTTGTTTAAATCACATAGTTTATGATATTTTGTTATGGCAGTCCAAGCAGACCGAGACAACATCCAGTCATATTTCTATTAATAAATTTGAAGTTTAGTTGCCAGAGTCCAGCTCCAGCAGGTCAGTGTTTCCTGAAGGAGGGACGGCGTCGGCACAGGAGAAAAAACTTGGACACTGACTCTACTGCAAGAAGGACAAATGCCGATTTATTGTCTTTTTCGACTCCTTTTATACCCTAGATTTTGGCTTGAGACGAAAACATGTTTTTCATTTTCAAGGCAATTAGTTTCAATTTAATGGACCAGACAGGCAATGTATCTTTGTTCATCCTGTTTTGATCTTAAAAGATTATCATCCTAAACATTAACTATAAATTTTATAAATGCCTAACATTTTCTAATGATTATCATTTCTTAATGTCCATACAAAACTTACTTATTTCTATAACCATTACATTATAAATCACTACCAAGTTCTAAACACTATAATTGTCACATAGATTAGCAAGTCACACCTGTGACCTTCATACAGCAATTTGCAACTAGCCGGGGTAAAACAACATTCTCAAGGTTTCTTAGTCACAAGTTGACCTGACTAGCTTTCTATAATGTCACACCTGGTGTTTACAATCTGCGTCAATTATCCCCTGCCAGGGAGAATAAGCTTCAACATTTGCAAAACAAAAGGCCTCCCAGGCTCAAGTCACCTTAGTCACAATCTCTAACCAGAATTACAAACGTCGTTAACAAAGGGAAGTAAAGGCAAGGGTACTCTAATATTGATGCGATTGTTAATTTTTTAAACATAATATACCACATGTAGAAATTAAGAAATTGAGTAAATGTAATGTTTGCATTGGCAGTCTTCCTAAAAATACAAAATGTAGCCTCTCAAATTTTCCCAATTAGTTGCTAATCAGAAGAAATAAAATCTTACAAGTGATTATCTACCCACATATAATATTTAAAATCTCTATTAATAATTTCCTGGCAAGGCCAGTGAGTTCCCTGGCAAACATTAAATTGAGCACCTTCTGATTTTTTACAATTTTCCTAACTACAATGTTTAATCAAGTGATTGCATGATCTAATACCAGGAGGCCGGGGACTTGGAAACCTAGAGGAATTCAAATGAAGAGAAGGTAATTTTTTCATGAATTCCCCTCTTGCCTTTTTACAAGGGGTAGTGGAGGCTTGAGTGGAATTTTGCTTTCCATCCTCAGACTGTACAGAACATTTCAGCTGCACTAATAAAAAAGTAGAAGAAGCAAGGGTCTCAGCTGCTCAGGTTTGCTTTGCGACCCGGGGTCTTCAGACCTCTGGACTTTGTCAGCAGGCAGGTCTCCATGGCTGGCTCCCAACATGCAGTGCTATAAACTTTCCTCTCAGAATCATTTTTATAGCATCCCAGAATTTTGGTATGCTGTGTCCTTGTTTTCATTTGTTTCTAGGACAATTTTTATTTATGTCTTAATTTCTTTTTGAACTCAAAATTTATTTAGAAACATGTTGCTTAATTTTCATGTATTTGTATGTTTTGTTGGGGCTCCTGTTGGTGATGAGGTTTATTTTTATTTTGCTGTAGTGTAAGAAGATGCTTGGTGTGAATTCAACCTTTTGAAATTTGTTCACACTTTATTCATGTCTAAGTTTGTGGTCCATCTTGGAGTACGTTCCATGTGCTGATGAGAAAAATGTATATGTTATGGTTGTTAGGTGAAGTGTTCTGTCAGTGTCTACTAGATTCAATTGGTTAAGGGTTGAGTTACGGTTCCACATTTCCTTGTTACTTTTTTGCTTTGATGATCTGTCTAAGGCTATTAGGGGAGTATTAAAGTCTCTTACTATAATCTCTCCTAGTTTAATTGGCAATTGTTTTATAAATCTGGGTACTCCTATGTTGTATATGTATATATTCGGGATATATATTTCTTGTTGGTGAATTGAGCCTTTTATCACTATGTAGTGTCCTTCTGTGTCCTTTTTAGCTTTTATTAGTTTAAAGTCTATTTTGTCTGATATAAGAATAGATACTCCTGCTCTTTTTTGTTTTCCCTTTGCCTGAAAGATCTTTCTCCAGACATTTATCTTGAGCCTGTGGGAGTCATTTGCAGTAAGATTGGTTTCCTAAGGGCAATACAAGGATGAATCATGCTTTTTAAAAATCTAATTTGTCACTCTATGCTTTTTGAGTAGTGTGTTCAGTCCTTTCATGTTTAAGTTAATTATTGATAAGCGGAGGTTTGTTCCTATTATACTGCTATTAAGAGACTGCTTTGCATTTTAGGCTTTGTAGTTGATTTGTATGGTCTGTAAATTCTGTGCTTGTCTATGCTTTTGCAATGGATAGAGCCATTCATTTATGTGCTTTGAACTTTCTTAAACATCTCCTGAAGAGCTGGTCTGGAAGTGGCATATTCTTTCAGAAATTGGAGGTCTGGGAAGGATTTGATATCTTTCATTAATGAAGCTTAGTTTGGCAAGATAGGAAATGTTTGGCTGGAATTGCTTTTATACAATTCTAATGGGTCTTTCTTGGTAGATAATCTGTCCCTTCTACATAGCTATCTTTAGAATATTTTCTTTCATGCTCATTTGGCAAAATGAATTTTTTTGTGCCTTAAGTATGGTCTTCTAGATATCACACATTCTTGATTACTGTAACATTACAGTAAATTTTGAAATCAGGTAGTGTGGGTCCTTCAACTCTCTTCTATGTCAGAGTTGTTTTGAGTTTTTTAGTTACTTTTATTTTCAATATGTATTTTTACATTATTTTGTCAATTAAAAATTATTTTGATTATGTGGAATCTGTAGATCACTTTGGGTAGAAATGATATCTGAACAATATTTAGTCTTTAAATTCATGATGATGGTCTATTTTTCTATTTCTTTAGATATTCGTTGGTTACTTTCATCAGCATTGCTATCTTTCAATGTATAATTCTTAGATATATTTAGATACTTTTCTCCTAATAAAATCTTATGCTTTGATGTTATTATAAATAGTGCTTTTTTGCAAATTTCCATTTTTATTTGTTTACTGCTGCTACAGAAAAACACAATTGATTTTTCTATATTAATCTTGTATCCTATGACCTTGCTAAAATAATTTATTACTTCCAATAGCTTTTTGTATTCTTTGGAATTTTCTATGCAGACAATCATCTTGTCTGCTAAGAGAGATAGATTTATTAATTTTTTCCACTTGGCAGGACTTTTCTTTCTATTTTCAATTTATTGCATTTGGTAAAAACATCATTAGGGTGTTGAATAGTAATTGAGAGAGTAAACATCCTAGCCTTATTTTAATCTTAGGTAAAAAGATTTAGTCTTTTGCCATTAAGAAATATGCTAGTTAGAGAAATTTATAGGTGTTCTTTATAATTAATACAATTTGATTTAATATCTAGCTTGCTGGAAGTTTTATCTTTAACAGAATTGGATATTGAATTTTTTTTTTTTTTGAGTTGGAATCTCACTCTGTCACCCAGGCTGGAGGTCAGTGGCATGCCTCTTGGCCACCACAGCCTCAACCTGCTGGGTTCCAGTAATCATTCCACCTCAGTCTTCCAGGTATCCAGAATTACAGGCATGTGCTACTACATCCAGCTAAGTTTTTTTTGTTGTTGTTGTAGAAATGAGGTCTCACCAAGTTGCCCAGGCTGGTCTCAAACTCGCGGGCTCAGACAATCCACTTGCCTTGGCCTCCCAAAGTGCTGGGATTACAGGCTGAGCCACTGAGCCAAGTGGATATTGAATTTTATAAAATATTTTGTCTGTATTTCTGGAGAAAATCATATTTTTATATTTAGGCTATCATGTGGCAAATTACGTTGATTGATTGTCAAGTTTTGAACAAAACTTACATTTTTTGAGTAAAACCAAATTAGTCATAATATATTATTTTTAAATATATTGCTATTTTTGATTTGACAGCATATTGTTGATGATTGATGCATTTATGTGATAAGGCACAGTGGCTTGTATGGTGAGGGTATTCTAGAGAAACAGAACTATTTTAATTTAAGATATTTAAAATAGAGAGTACTCTTCAAATAATTATGATAAATACATGATGAAAATACAGACTTTATTACTTATAGGCTCTGGGGGTACCTAGCACACAGAGAGTTTGCATAAGGACTAGGAAGCACATGGGGAGAGAGAGATCTGTAGGCCAACACTTTTATAGAGGTCAAAGCCATTAAATGAGTGGATTTTCTATGGAGAATTGTAGTTGATGAGCTTAAAGAAAGTAGGCATGACTTTAAGGATGTGACACAGTGACTTAAGAGGTTGTCACTATGGCGTATCTGCAAAGTCCATGTAGGATGAAAGACTCAGTGGCTTTATTAAAGAAGGTTGCATTTAGCTGTCTCATAGGGAATTGGTCACCAGGATGCAATTGTGTAAGGTACATATCTGGATCAACCACAATAAGGACTGGAGTAAAGATGTAGAACTAAACATTTTGTCAAGGGTGAGAAAATCTGCTTCTGTTATAAGAAAGAAACATCTGTTCCAAATAGATGCTGAGGTAACATAAAATTATAAAATTTTACTACAAGACCTAATCAAACATCTATATATATATACGATTTATTATGGAAATGGACTCATACTGGCCAAGAAGTCCCACAATATGTCTTGGCAATCTTGAAGAACCAGGAAGGCCTAATTTTCACAATTTAGGTCAAAGCTCAGAGCCTGAGAACATCCTGAGAAAGAAGGGCACTGGTAAAGTCTTGGTGTCTGTAGGCTGTAGAACTAGAAGCTCTAATTCCTGAGTCCAAGAAAAGATGGATATCTCAGTTCAAGAAAAGAAGGAATTTACCCTTTTCTTGCCATTTTGTTCAATACCGGCCCTCAAAGGATTGGATGATATATACCTATATTAATAAGGGCAGATATTATTTACTCAGTCTACTGATTCTAATGCTAATTTCTCCTAAAAATAACTTCATGAATAACTGAAAAATATTTTTTCCAGCTTCTGGGCATTTCTTAGACCAGTCAAGTTGACATATAAAGTTAACTGTCATGTGGCCTATGATTTTAATAGAAAATATATTTTTATGGTTTTGGTTATAGGGTAATGCTGGCCTCATTCAGCTGGAGATTGTTTACTCTTCTAATGTCTGGAAGAATTTGAATAGAAGTAATATTCGTTTCTCAAATACTCGGCAGATTTACCACTCAAGTCACGTGGAAAGAGGGAATTAAATAAAATTTTAAAAAGTGAGACTGCTTGCCATTAAGCTGAAGTCAAAATAGCATAAGAACCACAAATTCTCCACAAGACATACATATATCAAAACATCATGCTGTACACCATACATATATATGTTTATACTCATACACATGCACACCAGAGTACAGGGGGTGCCAAAAATGTATACACATTTCAAGTGTGATGCTTGTCCAAAAGATGGTATCAAATGAATATAACGTCACCATGCAACAGGCAGGATAGTCAAAGAAAATGGCGGAAACCCTTTTGAATGAACATGATACAACACATTGCTACCATAATTTAATTTAACTTTGAAAAGTAATACACAGATAACGTTGCTTAAAATGTGTATACTTTTTTACTTTTTTGGCATCTCCATATATATATAAAAATATATATGTAAATACACACACACACACACACACACATACACACACACACATTCAGTTGTCAATTAAAAGAATTGAATAAATCAAAGCCAGAAATAGAAAGAGCAAAATTATTTTCTTGATTAGCATGAAGTAGGTTTTTTGTCCAATTTTGAAACCACTGATGAGGGCAGAGAATACATTGACTTAGGCACAAGAAACATGATTCTCCTGGTAAATGAGCTAGTCTCACCTGAAATACTAAATTGTGAAAACAAATTGCTCCTGACAGAAAACAGGGCAAGCACCAGAGGAAGGGTGAGTGTATGCTGACTGTTACAAACAGAAATTCCCACACATTACCAGCTATGTTTTCTCCCAAATATGCAGAACTGGGGACCAATGTGTGGAAATTGCAGGAAGGCAAGGAGGTTTATTCTTGTAAGTAGAGGGTGAACTTGATAGCAATTGGAATGCTCTAAGAATGGGATAGCTTTCTTCGAAAAGGTGTAAGCTCTTCATCCTTGGGAGCACAGGTATAAAGGATTGACAACTGCCTTCAGAGACATAGTGGATTCAATCAGGGAGAAAACGTGTTTTCATATTTACTAGATTCCATTGCAAACCATAATTTCTATGACTCTATGTTTCAAAGAGAATCCAAGTGAATGTAAAAATACTCCAAGCAGCTGGGCTTGGTGGCTCAGCCTGTAATCCCATGCTTTGGGAGGCTGAGGTGAGTGGATTGCTTGAGCCCGTGGGTCCGAGACCAGCCTGGGCAACTTGGCGAGACCTCATCTCTACAATAAATAAATAAATAAATCAGCCGGGCGTGGTAGCACGTGCCTGTAATTCTGGCTACTCGGAAAGCTGAGGTGGAAGGATCGCCGGAGCCCAGCAGGTCGAAGCTGCAGTGGCCCGGAGCGGCCACTGCACTCCAGTCTGGTTGACAGAGTGAGACTCCAACTCAAAAAAAAAAAAATACTCTATGCAAGATTATGTGGTCAAGAAATTTTGTTTTTTTAGAGACAAGGTGATTTTAAAGCAGGGTGGGTGACGAATGATCTTAGAAATAAGATTCAGTCTGGATTTGGGAGTTGATGTAAACTCTGTAATGGGGCATAGAGAAAGAGCATTACACATGTATCAAAAAGTTGACCAGAAATTGCCCAGTACTTAGCAAAATACCGGAAACTTTGTAGATGCTAAAAATAAATATCAATAGTATAAAAAAAATAACTAATTGAATAAATAAACATGTGCTTGAGGACAATAAATAAAACCAGTTTGGCTGGGGGTGATAGATTTGTTAGGAGTCACATTAGTGGGAGAAAAATTATTTTGATAACATACTGGAAAAGTCTTTGAATAGCATACTAATTGATTTCTTCAAATGTTTTAATTCTCTACAAAGAATGACAAAGGAAGGTAGATGCATGGAAATGATATTGTCAAGGAAATATTTTGGCGCTCCTATATGAGTCTAATGAGTTCTTAATTTATTGGTCCAACACTGTTTTTTGCTCATTGCATTTAAGCTTCTGAAACAACTACTCCCTCTTCACTAACACCTGAGATATTAAAACAAGAATTATAGTTTTATTCCATTTCTAAAGTCTACACACAGCAATCCAAATTTATTTTGATTTTTAGTTCATTATTCAAAAAAATCATCTTTGAGATTTTTGTTAATTTATTTGCTGTTGCTTTTCAAATTTAAATGATGAAAAAAATTCTATAGGGGCCGGGCTCGGTGGCTCAGCCTGCAATCCCATGCTTTGGGAGGCCGAGGTGAGTGGATTGCCTGAGCTCGCGGGTTTGAGACCCGCCTGGGCAACTTGGCGAGACCTCATCTCTACAATAAAAATAAAAATAAAAAATTAGCCGGGCGTGGTAGCGCGTGCCTGTAATTCCAGCTACTTGGAAGGCTGAGGTGGAAGGATCACCGGGGCCCAGCAGGTTGAGGCTGCGGTGGCCAGGAGCAGCCACTGCACTCCAGTCTGAGTGACAGAGTGAGACTCCAACTCAAAAAAAAAAAATTCTATAGGAATGTGATATCTAAACCTTAACTTTCTTTGTTAGCATAAAAAAACTCTTATTTTGTGATAGCAAATAGGTACAGTAATAACCCATTGAGTCAGCTGTCTTTATCTTAGTTACAAACTTTTCTTTTTTTATTTTTAATGCCCATATACATAAACATCTTAATGTAAATTCTTCAACTAATAAGCTCAGTTTATAGGCTGTTGTGTGAGTTCTCTGATTTTTTTTTTGTAGACTCTCTATGGAATTTTCAACAAGTTTTAAAGAGTGTATTTGCAAATTTAAATTGAGATATTTGCAAAAATAATTTTTAAAAGAAAAAAATATTGGATTGCTAACTAAATGAATTTTGTTCAACTCTACCACTAACTAGCTAAATGACCTTGAGAAAATCTCCAAGTATGACTCAATTGCCTCTTCTGCAATATGAGAAAATGGATGAAAATAAACAAGAACTTAGTTTTATGCTGTGCATCTCATAATATTCACCAAAATAAGACATAAAAGGGTAGAAAGTTTTGAGACGTTACAATTAGTTTTAAATATTGATTTTAGGTGTTTACTGTAGGATTTTAGGAATTCTTCACTAAACTTAAGAGGGTGATCTGTACAGAATACCTAAAGAAATAATAGGACATGTTAAATGTCTCACTGCATTGTCTTCTGGGATAGAGTTAGTGTCAAAAAGTTTGATTGTTGCCTGATTGTCTTTCCCTTGTAAGTATCTCTTTTGTATTGCTTTATCTTTTTGTACATTAATGTTTAAAAGTTTTTAAATGAAATATTTGCATTAAAATATATATTGTTATTGGCTGTAATTGGTCAAATTTGCCAGGTACATGGTGTGCTCTTAATGTAGTTTCAAATCAATTTTTATTTTACTTCAGGAAACTTGTCAAAATTAGTTTTAGAATTAATATTGTATTCCTTTCATTTTCCTCTGAACCAAACTCATATTAAATATTTGTTAGAGCTTCATTTATCTTCTATAGCTATCATGTTTTCTTTGAGTCTTATTTTTCTCTATTTGTTTTGTCTTTAAATTTTTTCTCATTTCTGTCTTCTCTTTTATAAGAAATAATCTGTGTTCACTTACTCATGTGTTGCTTCTTGTTGAATATACATTTAAAAAAATTCATGAGTTCTGTCATTTCTCTTTTCCGATATTCCTTTTTCTAGTCACATCATTTATGAACTTTTTACTTTTGATTAATTATTTCTTTCAAAGCTTATATTATTTCCCAATTTCTTTAAGTTGCTTAAAATAGTTTACAGATTTTTATCTTTTTTATAGAATGTCTTCTGGCAGAATATCTTTGTACAGATTTTGTTGTACTCTTCATATTCTTTTTCTTACAATCACTTCATATAGAAATTTTTTTTACTTCTCATTTTTATATAACATTAGTTTTCTTGTCCTTTTTGAAGTCAAGTGATAGAGTAGAATAATTGTTTTAAGACTCGGTATGGTAGCTCATATCTGTAATCCCAGAGCTTTTGGAGGCTGTGGTGAAAGGATTCCGTGAGGTCAGGAGTTCAAAACCAGCCTGGGCAACAGAGAAAGACACTAGAGTCTGTAAAATAAAAAATTTAAAAAAAACTAGCTGGGCATGGTGGCATGTGCCTGTAGTCTTAAGTACTCAGGAAACAGAGGCAGGAGGATAGTTTGAGGCTCACTTCCACAGGTGCTGATCCTAAGAGCACTTCCAAAAAAGTCTGCTATGCAAATATCCCGCCCAATATCTTCTTCTTAATGAATGCAAAGCTCAACAATACTTTTGGAAAGTTTGCACTCTCCTGTTTTGAAGCTTTCAGTTACTTTGAACTATGACTGTTCCACTGTACTCCAGCCTGGGCAACGGAAGTCTCAGCGTGGTGACTCACACCTGTAATCCCAGCACTTTGGGAGGTGGAGGAGAGAGGATTGCCTGAAATCAAGGGTTCGAGACCAGCCTGGGCAACTTGGCAAGACCTTATCTCTCATGAGTTTAGAGCATTCATAGGGTTCAGACACTCCAACACTTTGTAAGTACACACCTTTATTTTACTCATAAGTTGGAACACATCGAACCTACACCCAGTTTTTGTTTCTATACTCTGATTTGCCAATCAGGGCCTTTGGTGACTCAGTGAAGTGCTACCCCAATTCCTCTTCAGGAATGATGGGCGTATCACAAAAAATGAAAACACCTGTTAGCTTCCCCTATGGGGATTCTCATAGCTGAAATAATCGGATTTACTCAAAGTCATAAAATCTTATAGGATTAGCACCTTATTGACCCATCAGCGTGGAAACATAATAATGTCCAGGCAACCCTGTTCAATCTTGGAACAAATCTGAGGATCTATTCCAGCTCCAGAGCTCCCTAGATGATTTTCTGAAGCCATGTTTAGAATTTTATCACAGCTTGACTTCTCCTGCCAGAGTACAACTATTTGCTCACTTCCACAAGTGTTGATCCAAAGAGCACTTTCTAAAAAAAAGTCTGTTAATCAAATATTCACCCCCTTTTTTTAAAGTATCATTTAAATAATGGAACTTTTGGGAAGTGCTCTTAGAATTAACCCCTGTCTTCTTTCTGATGAATGCGAAGTGCAAGAATACTTGTGGCAAACTTGCAGTGCTCCTGTTTTTAAGCTTTCAGATGCCCAACTTTTCTCCATTTTACTTTCTACCACACAGGTGCCAGTGCCACATGAGTCTCACAACTGTTGATGATTTGTTTCCACCTTCTTATACCTTCGGAGTCTGTGGATATACCTAACCACACAGTTTTAGTGTAGAAATCATCTGTAGGTTTTGTTTTGGTGTCCTACTTGCTGTATGTTTTTGTTGAGAGATGGGGAGAGTTGGATTCTGGGAGATCCACAAACTGTGATGCTGCCACTGCTATTTTTTCCCAACATTATTTCTCATTAAACAGCACTTTTGAAAATGTGTACATATTTGCCATCCATATATCTTCTAGGTGAGGTGTCTGTTCAGTACTCTTGACCATTTTTAATTAGGTTGTATATCTTCGGATTGCTCAGTTTCAAGATTTCTTTGTACATTGTTTATATGTCTTCTATCAGATATGTCTTTGCAAACACTTTCTCCCAGTCTGTGTCTTGTCTTCTCATTCTCCTCACAATGTCTTTCATAGAGCAAAGGGTTTAAATTTTAATTAAGTCCAATGTATCACTTTTTTCTTTCATAGATTATACGTTTGGTGTTGTACCTAAAAGGTCATTGCCAAGCCTAAGGCCATCTAGGTTCTCTCCTATGTTATTTTCTAGAAGACTTATAGCTTTTTTGTTTTGTTGTGTTTTACATGTAGGTCTATGATCCATTTTGGTTTCATTTCTATGAAAGGTATAAGGTGAGCATATCAATTCACTTCTTGCTTGTGAATGTCCAGTCCAGCATTTGTTGAAGAGACTACTTTTTTTTCCCACAGAATTGTCTTTACTTCTTTGTCAAAGATCACTTGCCTATATTAGTGTGGGCCTATTTCTGGACTCTCTATTCTATTCTTTCGCTCTATCTTTCTGTTCTTTTGTCAATACCACACTGTCATGATTACTCTAACTTTATTGTAAGATTTGAAGTCCAGTGTTATCCAGTGTTATTCTGATTTCTTTTTTCTTCTTAAATACTGTGTTGGCTATTTTGAGTCTTTTGACATCTCATTTTAAAAGTCTCATTTAAATAATGATTCCCACTGAATCAGTTTTTCAATATCCAGAAGATAACTTGTGATTTCATAGAATCTATCAATTAAATGAACCGGTGTCTTAACAATAGTTAGTTGTTCCTATCCATGTACATGGAGTATCTTTTCATTTAACACAGTAAATTTTTAGGACAGGAAATTACTCTGTATAAGGCTGTCATGTTGGTGACACTACACACATTTGGCAAACCATGTAGAAGACAAATATTGTACCCCAATGCCAACTATAAATATTAGTTAATAATAAGGTTTTTATATGTGTTCATCAGCTGTAACAAATGTACCACAGGAATGCAAGATATTAGTAATTGGAGGAACTGTATGGAAGAGAAGGAGTAGAAGAAAATTATCTGTACTTTCTCTTTATTTTTTAAAATAAACTTACATTTGCTCTAAAAAAAGAAGAGAATATGTGCACATTAGAGAGATTGATGGAAATGAGGTGGTGGCTTGAGGAGAAAACAGAGTTAGAAAAGCCATTTTAGATTAAAAGATAGCCTATAACAGTACTGCATTTTTAACATTGGATTTCGTGCTAAGGAAATATTGTAGAAACATCACCAAATATGCAACTAAAAGACCAGAGTTTAAGTCCTGGTTATGGTAGGTGCCTTGTGACCCAGTTGGTAAATTGCTAATTGCAATTAAGTATCAGTTTATTATCTGTAAAATGCGAGTATTAACACCATCCCTGCCTTTCTCACAGGAGTATTGTGAGGCTAAGCTTGCAATATTTCAAGTGGAAGCTCTATATAAACACTATAAACACATAACAAGAGACATTTTCCATATGAAAGTCATGTAGGATGTGCACAATTTAACAAATAAAACCACTGATGAAATTGAGACAAAAACAATAAAAGAGATGAACTGGCATGCATTATTTCTGGCAATGCAACTTCTGAAGTTTTCCAAGTAGGATAAAGGAAGATAGTTTGGGTTTTTCAGTTTCACCATCAAAGTCTCCAAAGTGTTCAAAGAAATATTTTACAGAGGTTAGTCTATAGAAAGCACAGTTGATTGATGCTGTTGATTTAAGAATGCAAATATATTTGTTTTGGCACAGGGAAAGAAGATGAATGAAGAGTGAAAACAAAAGAGCCCATTTCTTCTGTAAATCTTTTAGTGATCTTGCAACAATGAGGACTTTTTCTCCTGGGGAGACAAGGTTCCAAGGAAGGAATATGAAAAGAAAAATTAAAGGGAAGGGAAAATAACACAAAACAAAATAACCTTAGAGCTCTGAGATATGCCCTCATTCTTGGCTTTATTTTATTTCCTAAATGTTGCTGTTTTTATTTCTATTTTTTTCACAGTAAGTTTTCTGGGAAAAGACACAGCTTTTTGCAATGTAGGCATTCAATCAATATTCACTGTAGAGCATGTGGCTCTAAGCATTTTTGCATAGCAATTTTGCAAATCATTTTTTAAAAATAAGGTATTGTCAGGATACCAAAGGCAGGATTTGGGAGCAAAATAGATAATTTTACAAAGGAATATTGACAAGAATATACAAAAGTACCCTTCAAATAATGGAATTTAGCATTATAAAACCACATATGATTTCTGGCCATTATTTAGACAAATTTAAAATCGAATGACACATTGATTTTGGAAATTCATATACATAATCTCACTCCTAAACATTTTTTAAAATGCCAGAGGTGTTATTTTTACTTAGCAATATCATTGATGCACAGCACAGTAGATATAAAATTAAAAGATGCCACAGGTAGTTAAGGCCACTGTAACTGGGAGTAGCAAATACAGGTTGAGATAAGAGACAACATTATCTATGGCTTGTTGGAAATATTCTACTTGTAAAGCATAAAGAACAAAAAGACTTTTCTCATAAAAGTCATAGAGAGAAGCAACATGTCACAGAGAAGCAGAAGAGAGACAATAATGCCAAAAGAGACAAGGTTTTCTTTTTTCTTCCCCCCAGATTACCAAATATGGAGTATGGGTCAGAGTAAAAGACACAACTTAGAGCCTAGAGGTGAAGATATGCTAAAAGAAGAATCTAACTAGATGATAGAGAGGTTCAAAAAACTAGTAGATCCTCAATAAAAAGAGTAGAGGAATGATAAGTTATGAAGAATAGGAAACTCTTCAGCAAGAAATTAAAAACAGAGCTTTGATTTAGATGATCTTCAGTTCAAATGTCTAGCTTGTGACAAATTACATACTTGATGCTAATTTTACAAAGTTAATATCAGAACAATATTGTCAGTGGCTGGCTAAGAATTCTTGGGAAACCAAGTAGGTTCTTGAAAACTGTGGGAAAGAGAACATTGTTTAATTTTTTTTTTTTTTTGAGTTGGAGTCTCACTCCATCACCCAGGCCGGAGTATAGTGGCACACTCATAGCTACCCCAGCGTTGAACTGCTGGCTCCAAAGATCCTTCCTCCTCAGCCTTCCAAGTAGCTGGAACTACAGGTGCGCGCTACCAAGCCCAGCTAATTTTTAAAAATTTTTTATTGTAGAGATGAGGTCTCACCAAGTTGCCCGGGCTGGTCTCGTACCTGCGGGCTCAGGCAATTCATTCACTTCGGCCTTCCACAGTGCTAGGATACAGGCTGTGAGCCACCAAACCCGGCCAGTTTAATTTTTTAAAACGCAAAATATTAAAAGCTAGCAATTTAACACAAGTACTTAGCATAAGGTATGTCACACAGATTGGAAATAAAAATGTATAAATGAATCAGTACTTGGATAAAAGACAGGAGCTGGGGTAACCCCTTTGGGTCCCCTCCCACTGTGGGAGCTTTTCTGTCCTCTCAATGAATCCTGCTTTCTCACTTAAAAAAAAAAGGCAGGAGCTGATAAAAACCAGCACCCATTCAAAGAGAATGTGTCAAACTAAAATTAGCACTATTTTGACAGGTTTATAAGTCTCAGAAATAGATACACATTGTTTAACCTGGATTTAAGAAGTCATGTGGCAAAGGATCTCATGTGCGTTAAATGACAGTGTAATTGAATTTATAGAGGATTGTATAAATCATAAGGAAAGAATTAATGAATGAATGTCAGAATTGACAGAGGTCCTGTTAATGCATCTGAAGGTCTTATCTTTAACCCTGTACTATTCAACATTTTAATTAAACACTGATATAATTAGAGGTACATAAATAATGTAGATGCCATGCAACAAGGAGTTTTAACCATCCTGGGTGATAAAATCAAGATTCTCCAAGATCTTGACAATGTCTTGCAAATTGACAAAAAGAAAAAAAAAACCTCACATTTGATTTGTTTTAAAAATAAATAAGCACTCCTGAGGTGAAATTGGACTCCCTTGCTCTCCTATATTTATCTCCTTTAGATGTCTGAGAAATACGGCATAAATGCAAGTGAAATTCAGACTTGTATGTACTTCTCAGTAACAAAAAATATTATCTGTTACTAGTCATTGGTTTCTGTCTCACATTGATAATTTATTTGTTTGAGAAATCTGAGATGGTCACTTTCCCTTTCTTTTTATGTTTTTATGTGACACATTTTAATTGCACACATTAATTACATATAATTTTATATATATAGTATAATGATCCAATTAGTTAATGTACTTATCATCTCATGTATTTATCATTTTCTTTATGATGAGAACATTCAAATGCCTCTGTCTAGCTATTTTGTAGTATGCAACACCTTACTCTTAAGTCACCCTACTGAAGCTTTGTACCTATCCACCAACCTCTTCTTATCTTCCTTTCCTCCCTCAGCTCCTCAGTCTTTGGTAACCACTACTCTGCTCTCTACTTCTGTGATATCAGCATTTTAAAAAAATTCCATATGAGTAAGAGAATGGGGTATTTGACTTGTGGGGTCTGGCTCTTTTTCCTCACTATGCCCTCTAGTTTCATCCATGTTGTTGCTAAGGGCATATCGTTGCATATGGAGTTCATTATTTTTATGGCTGAACAGTATTCCATTTGGTATATATACCACATCTTCTTTTACCATTCATCTGTTGTTAGACTCTTGGTTTGATTTTATATCGTGGCTCCTGCAAATAGTGCCCCAATAAACATGAGAGTGTGGATATCTTTTTGACATATTGTTTCATTTTAGACATATGCCAATAGTAAGATTGCCGGTCATATGGTAGGTCTGCTGTCAATTTTTTGGGGAAATATCCATACTGTTTTCCACAGTGGCTGTATTAGATTATAGTCCTACCAATAGTTGTATAAATGAACTATTTTCCCCCATCTTCGTTTTATTTTTCTTTCTTTCTCTTTCTTTTCCTTCCTTCTTTCCTTCCTTCCTTCCTTCCTTTTTGAATTGTAGCCATTTTAACAGAAGTGAGATAATATCTCATTGTTGTTGTGATTTGCACTTCTCTGATTAGTGATGTTAAGCCTTTTTTTATATACCTGCTGACAATTTGTATGTCTTCTTTTGATAAATGCTTATTAAGATCTTTTGCCCATTTTTGAAATCAGGTTATTTGTTCTTTTTGCTGTTGAGCTGCTTATGTTCTGGATATGAATTCCTTATCAGGTGTATAGTTTGCAAGTATTTTCATTCTGTAGGTTCTCTTTACTCTGTTCATTGTTTCTGTGTGTGTGTGTGTGTGTGTGTATTGTGTGTGTGTCTTGCTATGAAAAAGCTTTTTAGCTTTTCTCGTCAAATTTTGTTATTGTTGCTTGTGCTTTTCAAGACTAATTTTAAAATTCTTGCTCAGTCCAACTTTTGAGAAGATTGTGAAGCATTTATTGTTTCTAGGCATTTTAAAATTTTGAGCTTTACATTTAAGTTTTCAATTCATTTTGAGTTAATTTTTTTTTTACATGATAAGAGGTAGGGGTCTCATGCTTCTGCATGTGGATATCCCATTACTGAAAAGACTATCTGTTCTTCAATGTGTGCTCTTGTCATCTTTGTCAAAAATCAGTTTCTGTAGGTACATGAATTTATTTCTGGGCTCTCTATTTTATTGCATTGGTCTGTGTCTGTATTTATGCCAGTGTCATGCTGTTTTGATTACTACCGTTTTGTAGTACATCTTGAAGTCAGGTAGTATGATGCCTTCAGCTTCCCCCATCACCCCCAGAATTGCTTTGGCTATTCAGGGTCTTTTGTATTTCTAAGTTGATTTTAGGCTTGTTTTTTCTATTTTTGTGAATGTTACTGGTATTTCGATAGGGATGGCATAATTCCTGTAAATTTCTATGAACAGTATATTTTTTAAAATATTACTTTTTTTCATTCCACAGACAGGGTATGCCTTTTCATTTATTTATGTCTTTTTCAATTTCTATTACCAATATTTTACAGTTTTCAGTGTAGCTTTCACATCCTCAGTTAAGTTTATTCCTAGATATTGTTTTCATCTGTAACTATTGTAAATAAAATATTTTTAATTTCTTTTTCACACAATTCATTATTAGCATATAGAATTATTACTGATTTTTGTATGTTGATGTTGTATCCTCAACTTTGATGAATTTGTTTATTTGTTCTAATAGTTTTTTGATGGAGCCTTTAGGTTTTTTTCTTTATAGATAAAATTATGCCATCTGCAAGTAAGAACAATTTTACTTCCTCCTTTCCAAATTGGCTCTGCTCGTTCTTTTTTTTCCCCAATTGCTCTGATTTTTAGTATTATGCTGAATAGATGTGGTGAACGTGGACATCCTTGTCACGTTCTTGGTCTTACAGGAAGAGCTTTTCCCTGTTTAGTGTGATGTTAGCTGTGAATTTGTCATATATGAATTTTTTTTTCCCCTCTGACTGGGTCATTTCAAAAGATCTGTCTTCAAGTTCAGAAACCATTTTGCTTAATTCACTCTTTTGTTGAACATCTTAATTTTATTTTTTGTTGCATGTATTGAAGTCTTCTTTAGCTCCAAGATTTCTGTTTTAATTTTAATAGTATCTACCTATTTGTTGAATTTCTCATTTAGAACATGAATTGTTTTTTCTAATTTCAGTGAAATTTTCTTACTGTATTCTCTTATATCTGAGTTGAATTTGCTTTTAGGAATTGTGTAAATATTCTTTTCTTTGGGTGTCTGTTTCTAGAGACATCATGCAATTTTAGGGTGTAATTTGTTTTCCTTTTTTTATGTTTCTTATGTCTCTATGATGATATCTGTGAATCTAGAGAAAGAGCTGATTTTCCTAATTTTATGGAGTGTTTTTCTAGTGCATTGGCTTCGCTTTGGGGCGAACTCAGTAGCATGACCACCACATGATTTCTTCAGATGTAATCCTCATAAGTGATGTCTACAACTGCCCCAGTGGCCTAGCCTGTAGGAGTTTGTGCCAGCGACAACGTGGTTTTGCTGGGGGTGAGGGCTAGTTGTCTAGCCTAGTTTGTGTGGGCATAGAGGGGCAACAGTGGGCATAGAGGGACAACAGTCTGTCTGGCAGGGGGAGTGATGCCACTGGGCTGGCTGTCAGGCAGGAGCAGACTGACTGACTCTGCAGTGATCACCCCAGGAAAGCAGGGCAGATGCAGTGACTGACCATTCCTCACCTTCCCTGCTCTGTGGGTTCACTTGTTCCCGTGGAAGGTGAAAGAGGTTGCTGCATGGGTTTAGATGCCAGAGTTTTTATTGTTCTGCTGGGTCTGTGCTGTGGGTCGCTGAAGTTTTGGTGCTCCAGGCACCATTTAAGTGCGATGGAATGAGGGCAGGGGCCTTAGGGGCAGAGAGAGTCAGTGGGCCCTGGTCCTCGTAGCAGAACACACTCGAGCAGTGCATCTAGTTTTAACATGGCACCATGTCCTGGCAGCTTAGGGGTGGGGTCTGGGGTGTGCAACGTGAGTTCCTTTTCTGAGAAAATGCAGCCACACAAACTCCCACATACTCGCCAGACTGTATTCAAGGCCTGTGTGCACTAAGCAGTCACAAGGACAGCTGGTGGATGTATTAATAATAGCCATGGAGACCACTGGACATCTCCAGTCAGCTTACCTTTACCCCGAAAGAAGAAGATCCCCTTAACTTCCAGCCTCTCCTTGCAGAGAAGACAGTGTCACAGGACAGGATGCCTCATCCCGTTCTCTGTGGTGCTATCCTGGGCTTCCTTTTTCCATGGGAATTTTGCCACACCCCTGGTGCTCTCCAGCGAACGTACTTAGTCACTCTAGTAGGAAAATAGCTGTGCATATTTTTCTCTCTCTTTGTGGGAGGTGGGAGGGAGGAGGATGAGCACCCTAGCTACTCTAGTCATCTATGTTGCTGCAGTTACTTTCCCTTTTCTTTCTTTTCACCAAAAGTTGGCGATAAGCCTAAAAAGTTAGGCTTTTGCCTTTATTTATTTTTGGCAATACTTTTCTCCTTTGAAGTTTTAAAGTCCAATTTTAATATAGCAAAGAGACATGTCCCCATCTTATGGCTACCATCTTAACATGTTGAGCTCTCTTGCATCATATTATACCATACTTTCATTTTACTCATGTATTTACTCAACATTTGACTGACTCATTTGACACTAACCAAGAATCAGCTTTGTGCTGGAAGAAGTTGGAATTATAAGGTACATATCTTGTACGTCAGAAAATAATGATTGACGAGGATGAAACCCCAGAAAGGTTGATGTGCAGCTATAGAATAAAATGATGAGTTAAATGAGAGAGGTAAAAGTGGATGATATGAAGAAAAATAAAGAATGGTGTTCTGGGAGAAAAGCCAGAGATGGAACAGCAAAGTTTTCTGACAGATGTTAGAATTCAGTCTTAAATAATAATAATTAAAGATAGAAGTAGGGGGATCATTTTATAGGTGTACACAAAATGATCTCATTCCCTGGGAGACGCAGGATAACAAATCCCCTCTCTTCATAAAACTCTGAACTTGCCAGCTATAGACATAAAATGTTAGCCAGCACTCTCTCTAGTGGCGAACCTGTGAATTACCCCTCTGTGCTTTTCTAAAGTGCATGAAAATGAGTAAGAAGATACACATGAAGACAAGAAGTGCATAATTGTGTGTGTGTGTGTGTGTGTGTGTGTGTGTGTGTGTGTGTGTGTGTTGGAGTCTCACTGTCGCCTGGCTAGAGTGCAGTGGCACACTCACGGCCACTGCAGCCTCGACCTGCTGGACTCAGGCCACCCTTCTGCCTCTGCCTTCCAAGTAGCTGGAGCTACAGGCGTGCCGGTCTATAAATATATATTTATATAAATTTATATACACCACTGTGCCGGTCTATAAATATATATTTATATAAATATATATTTAATAATTGTTTATTGAATGTGAGGAAGAAGAGATGCATCAATATTAAAGAGCTATATCCAAGCAAGCAATTCCAACAACAAAAATGTATCCATGAGATCTCACCTAGTAGGAAAAAAATAGCACCAACTGAAGAATAAAATTGTAAAGATATTCAGAAACCTGAAAATCAAAAAAAAAAAAAAGCAATCGATCTGAAGCAGAAAAAAAGTTAATTTTGATCCCAGCTTATTTACTAGCTGCAGGTACTGATAAGTCACTTTAATAATCTGTGTCTTAGTTTCCACAGTTGAAATATTTGGGTTGACCATATGTCCTGTTTGCCTGGGACAGTGTTGGTTTATGCCAGTTGTTCCCTGTACTGATTGGCATCTTGATTTACTCTCTAAGGTGTCCCATTTGGGTGACTATGATGTGGTCCCACTAGTTATGTGATCTAAGGATAGTTTTCTTATGCTTTTAGGAGGAGAATTAGTTTAGTATGGGGCAATTGAGGTACACCCAGGTATCAGGGGCTTTGTATTCACATTGAGAACTTTTAAACTAGACTTTCTATTTGGAGTTAATCTCACCAATAACTTTGTTAAATGTCTCTCTGAATCTTTAGTACGTCACGTTAAAAATGAGAGAATGGAGAAAGTATGAGCTGTGGATCTTCTCATAAAATTCATAATGTTAACTTTACTCAGAAAGCAGAAAACCCTCCTGAGTTACACATTTCTCTGCATCTTCTGGCCTCTTGAAATGCTTAACAGCATTTGAAATCTTTTACAAATACTGTAAAAACATTGACATTTCCACTAAAATATAAAATGATGTGGAAAAAGAAATAAAACAAGGATAATGAATGCTTTCTATTTGAGTTTGACTTAAACTGGACTTTCTAGGCCCCACATTTGATTCCCCCCAAAACCCAAATATGAAACAACCTCAACATCAAATAACGAGTTCTGGGGAGTAATTATGGAGCATCCATACCATGGGACACCCCGAAGTCACTAAAATTGAGAGTCAGAGCTGTATTTATTGACATGGAAAGTAGTTCACACTATATTATCAAGTGGAAAAAGCCTTTGCTGAGATGCAGGTGCAATATTATTATACATTTATGTAAAATTGCATAATATATAGCTGTATATGTTTATATGAATTAGAAATGTCTGAAATGTTTATCCAAATAGTAATAGTGATTATCTTTGGGTGAGGTGATGGCGGAAGACTTTTACTTCCTTTCTATTTTTTTAAGCAATGAACGTATTTTCTTTTAAAACATAAAATATATACCTTACATTAAATTCCAAGAGGAAATTCTCTTAAACTACAATTCAGAGGTTGGAATACCTGTGTGCAAATGAAAATAGGCATCAGCATACAATAGCTGTATAGCTAGAACCTACACAGAACTAGAACATTTTCTTCCATCAGTATCTAAGCCTTCCTGTAGTTCCAGTGCATATAACCACATCCATCTCTACCAAAAAAAAAAAAAAAAGAAAGAAAGAAAGAAAAGAAAAGAAAAGCAGATCTTAAATGCTAACACCACAGTTCCTATAGATGCTGGTCTCAAAGATGATACCAAATGGCCCCTGACCCCAGGTAGTTAGTAGCTTTGTGTAAACCTGTCCCATTAAATGACAGCTGGAAAGGCAGAAGGGATGTGTTTCAGCAGAGACTAGGTCATAAAAAGCAGTGTGACATCACCCTGTCTCTTTCTCTCTTATTATTTCCTCATTGGAGGAAACTGGTAGCCATGTCACAAAACCACTAGGGCAGGCTACAAAGAGGTCCATGGGGTGAGGGAAGGAGGTATCCAGCCCACAGCAAGGGGGAAGTTGAGTCCTGCCAACAGCTCAGATAACTGTGACCTCAGGCAACAGCTTGATGCAATCTCATGAGAAACCCTGAGCCAAAACCACCCAACTGAGTCACTGTAAGATTCCTGACCCACAGAAGTAGTGCAAGATAATAAACGTTCATTTGGGTGTCATCTGCTCCAAAGCAATGGAGAACTATATAGTTCCAAAATCATTTGACAGCATTCCTGCCTTTGGATAATGTAGTTAAGGAATCCTAGTCTCAGCCAACCTTTGCTTCCATGCCAGAATTACTCCCTCCTGCAATGATAAAAGATTCCTTGAATCAGCTGTTATGTGTCTTTTCTCAATATCAGTCATATTTCTTGCCTTGGCACGGAGTATCTAAGTCAGATATCTCAAAAACATGTGACAGTTGCTTTTAGGTTGAAATCTTGCCTGCAGTTGGAATTCCAAATGCACTGCTTGTTCTGATCTCTGAGTCCTGACTGTTTTTGTATTTAGTTGGTGCTTCCTGAATTTTCTGGACAGTATCCAGCATGGTATATTGGGGAACATTTATTGATTGTCAGTGTTTTAGTTGTAATTTAGTTTAATTATTCAAAATACCCTAATAAGAATTATTTTCATCTTACAGACAAAAGGCTCAGAAAGGATAAAAAAAAAGTTCTAAATTATGGATGCTTTTCACTTAACAGTTATGAATTAAAGAAGCTAAGTTTTAGCCCAGTTATGAATTGTTAAGTGACAAATTCTTACCTGCAACTTGTATGTATTTAACTCATACACCCCTACTGTAAACCCACACACTTTATGGTGTCCCTACAAATAGCTTTCTAGTGGGTCAAGGAAAGCAAATAAAACGGTTTCTGACAGCCCACGTAGCTGCTTCTCTGAGATACCTCCACCTGCATATTCATCCCTCCTCAGTGGTCCAGACAAACCTAACCAAAGCAAGGAGAACTTTGCTACTACTCATGCCACTGGCTTGTGGGGCCTAAAAGTCTTTTCCATGGCACTTGCTCTGGATGTGTTTCTCTTGGGCCAGGTCTAGCTTATTGGTATGCTATCTGTCTGTCAAAGTTTGTCCATGTGAGACTTCTTCCTCATCTTTCATGGGCACTCTGGTTCCCTGCTAGGATAGAAATCTTCCATGCCTCATTTAGCTGACCTAGAGCTCTGGCAAGCTATCTAGTTATGTCCCTTTCCTGGGTGGGTACTGAACTTGGCTTCTCAATGCCTGACTTTATTTATTTCCAAGAATGAACAAAGAAGAACAGACCAGGTACCCACAAACATACCAATAAACACAATTTTAATTATTGTCACTGCCAGAAACTTACATGTGGTTGTATCTCACAGACTGTATCCATCATTCCCTCGTCATCTTGGGGGCCACTCCATCACATCGAATCCCTAAATCAGTTGTTCTATACTTTAGCATACACGAGAGTCACCCGTTCCCCCACTTCTGGCTTATATGAACATGGGGAAGACAAGACGGCTTCTTCTAAGCCTATGTGTTTATGTGTAAAAAGATCCAATTTTAATTAGGACAATCCTATAATGTTGCTATACAAATTAAATGAGATAATTCATGGGAAGTACTTAGTATACTTTGAGACAAATGGCAAATGGTAGTGTTCTTTGTTATTATAAGGCCCGGGTGGGGCCTTGAGATGCTCATTTTTAATAAGTAACCAGCAATTAAAACACAAGTGACCTTCGATCATATTATGAAAGTTATTGACTTAATACAACTGAACCTTGTTTGGTGACTTTTATTGGATTGATCTTAGGCATTCTCTAGATGCTCTTCCACATAGCCTTTTTTGCATCTGGCTCACCAGCAGATTTTATATGTATATCCTGTTTTATTTCTGAGATGTAAATAGCTATCTCTCACAATAGATTTTCTTTCAGACTGTCAAGCTGGTAATAGGACTGTATGGACTGTTGCCTGCAGTTCTGACCCATTTTCCTTCAAGAATCCTTCCTCCAGAGTAGCCCATAATCCAAATTTTTCCACATTAGCCTGTATATCTCATAAGTCAACATGTAAAGCACATCTTTTCATGGGATAAGAGCCCCAAGTTCATGAAGATTTGTTAGTTACTGGAAATGTCTATAAGTCACTATTAAATTCAAAACAAATGGAAAAAAACTTCAATTTCCATTAAAATAGATGGATATTTCATCTATTCTTTGTTTGGGAAAAAAAATGACATGAAAAATTGGGCAAAATACATGAACTGGGTTTTAAGCCTTGGAAAGAGAGATATCAAAAAGCATATTGTTTTCAAGTGTCATAAACATTCACCAAGATAGTCCTTATGTTGAACCGTAAAATGTTTCAACTCATTTTTTAAATTAAGTCAACCAGAGTCTGACCACAATGAAATTGCATTAAAAACAATTAACAAGAGTGCTCAGGGAAGATGGCGGCAGAGCTAGTCGGACTATGCCAGTCCCTGTGTGAGTGAGTGAGTGAGTGTATGGAAAATTTGTGTACATGCTGGTGAGTGAGTGGGCGTGTGAGTGACTGAGTGAAGGCTGGGGAGCTAGCTGCCAGGGCTCTCCTGGTGCAGCGGCTGTTGCTGCAATGGCTGGACTTGGACCCTAGCAATTCCTGGGACACAGAAGCCGAGTGTCATTTTTTCTTAAATCGGCAAAACCTTTCCCGGAAAGAAAATGCAGGGAGAGGCTGACTAAGTGGGGGTTTGTGAGCAAGTGACCAGGGCCCTGGTGCAACAGCTGACTCTGCAGGTTCTCTGCTTGGTCCCTGGCTCTTTCCAGGTTGCAGAAGTTGAGTGCCATATATATATATTTTTTAATGGACAAAAGTTTTCTTGTGAAGAAGCAGTGGGGAGAGTCTACCACCCCGGGCTCTGTCCCACCACTGCAGCAGGAGATACTGCTGACTCCAGGCTTTTCCTCGCCACTCCAATGCCTGGCAGGGCCCTGGCAGCATGGGCTGTGGAGGGAACTCAGAGGTAAAGTCTCACGGAAAAGGACAAGAGAGACACCCCACCACCATCTTGAAGGCAGGGCAGGAAAGTGCTCCGACCTGCTCACCACGGGGCAACAGACACGATTTCTGTGACTGGTGGATCAACTACTTAGGGGTTGATTGTGACCGAGATGGAATATTCTGAAGGCAGAAACTTCAGAGGGACCTGAGAGCGCTGAGTCCCAGGCACCCCACCCCCTGCCCTGATCCAGCCGCAGGACAAAGGATGTGGCCAGAAAGTGATGAGAAAGAACTTGCAAGAGATCAGTGGTGAGCCCAGGGAGGACCCAAACCCCCTCCTCCCCAGCAATCCTCTGAACATCAGACCCACACAGCTGAGCCTCAATTGAGAGGGACAAACCCAGGTGGAGCATGGACGTCAGTCGCAGTAGGAGAATTCCATTCCAGGATAGGCCTGGCTGGGGCACCTCCTGTGAGTACATACCTAAGGAAGAGACAATTCTGCACCTCCCCATTGGAGGAGGGCTCCCTGACCATACGAGAGTGGGAAGGAGGACTGCACCCCCACCCACCTCCACTTTCCCTCCTCCTTCCCTGCTCTGAACAGTGGGGAGAAGAGTGAAAGAGATGGAAGCTCTGCAGGAGAAACCAGACTACTGGAGCAATTACTGAGCCTGCCACAAGAGGGCAGGTTTATTTTTTAATTTTTAATTTTTTTAAATTAAAAAAAAAAGTTTTTGCTGGTTTGTTTATTCATCTATTTTAAAAAATGTTTTTCCTTTGTGCATGAATGTGTATGTGAGGGTTTCATGTCCATTTCCCCCAATTTTTAAAAATTTCTTTTCTTTTTCTGTTTCCTTCTTTTGTTTGTTCTGTTTATGTCTGTATGCAAATGATTGTTTGTCTGTCTTTCAATTTTGTTGCCATTGGTTTGTTTTGGCTCTTTTGTTCTTTTTTAAAAAAATCATTTTTATTTTTATGGTTTATGGTGTGTGTCAAAATATATGTGAGGATTCCATCTGAATTCTTTTTAAAAAATTTTTTTCCTGGTCTTTCTATTTTTCTTCTCCATTCCCTTTGTGCTGGGCATGTGTGTATGCTCAGTTTTCATGTTTTTTGGTTGTTGTTGTTTGTTGTGTTTCACTTGGTTGTTATTCCATTTCTGCTTTGGGGGGTACCATGTGTATGTCTGTGTGGGTGTTCATGGTCAACTGATTTTTTCCATTGGTATCTGCTTTGCATAGTTACATAGAGTGGTGTTGGAGAGTGGGTCTCTGGGAAAACACACCACAATCAGTGAACACTGTAATTTGCAAGTAGTTTCTGAATCTTAGCACACCATCTCCTACCTTATTCGGCTTTCAAAAACTACAAGAGACAGCAAAACTTCCCATCCACTGTCCCATTTCAAAATAGTACAAATCCAGAGCTGAGATCAGGGAAGAATAGAGGGCTGGGCAAACTTCAGAGGGAAAAGTCTCTCCCACTGACATGGAATAACAGAACTAAAGAGATAAACAAACGATCTGTCACAAATGAGGAAAAACCAAAAGAAGAGCACAGGCAATTTCAAGTGTAACAAAGAAAAAAACAACTAAAAAATCAAACTTGGAGCCCAAACAATGGAAGTCACCAATGACTGGCCCCAGAATATGACAGGGATTAGGGAATGGATGGAAAGAGTGGATAGACTCAAGAAAAACAAGATGCAATACTGAAAGAACTTGTAACAGATATTTTGGCAATAAAAAATTTCACCCAGGAAATAAATAACAAGATGACAAGCATGGAAAGTAGAATTAATCTAGGAGAAGAAAGAATCTCAGAATTTGAAGACTAGAACATGGAATTAACCCATCTGTAAAAAAAAAAAAAGAAAAAAATGGAAAGAGGACTCAGAAAGAAAGAACAAAGCCTACAAGAAATGTGTGATTATATCAAGAGGCTGAACCTATACCTGATTGCTATCCCAGAAGAAGAAAAGGAAATGGAGAACAACTTGGAGCAAGCATTCTAGGAAGTAATCCAAGAAAATTTTCCCCATCTCACCAGAGATGTGACCAACCAAGCACAAGAGATACAGAGAATCCCCACAAGACATCAAATGATAATACCAACCCTTAGGCACATAGTAATTTGCCTACACAAAGTAGGCACAAAAGAAAAAAAATCACAAATACAGCAACAGAGAAAGGTCAGACTACCTACCAGGAAAGCAAATTAGAATAGTAGCAGACCTATCAGGGGAAACACTACAAGCAAGAAGGGAGTGGAGTCCAATATTCAAAGTCTCAAAGAGAAATGATTTCAATCAAGAATTTCCTATATAACCAAGTTCAGCTGCATCAGTGATGGATAATTAAAATACTTCCCAGACATCTAATCCCTAAGAGATTATGCACCTTCTAGACCAGCTCCATAGGAGACACTTAAAAAAGTATTAAGCACAGAAGAAAGAAAAAAAAGAATGACCACACACTCCCCAAGAGAACAGCAGAGTACAGAATCAACAGAGATTACAGCCCAATAAGAAACTTGAAAACACTCACTTATATCAACCCCAAAGCCAAAAGAAAACAAACAAAAAATTTTATAAGAACCTCATGACAGGGATAAGCAAAAACATTTCAATAATCAGCCTGAATGTGAAAAGACTAAATACACCACTGAAAAGACACAGAATTGCAAACTGGATAAGAAACCATGATCCAATTATTTGCTGCATCCAGGAAACTAATCTCACCACAAGTGATACAAACAGACTCAAAGTTAAAGGTTGGAAAATGAGTTTCCAGGCAAATGGAGTTATCTTTAAGCTATCAAAAATTTAAAAAGATACAAAGGACACAACATAATGATAAAAGATACAAAGGACACAACAAAATGATAAAAGGTTTAATCCATCAACATGAAATATGCATCCTAAATATATATGCACTCAGCACAGGCGCACCAGCATTTATAAAGCAACTACTAAGTAAACTAAAAAATGATATTGACTCTAACACTATTACAGCAGGAGACTTGAATATGCCACTAACAGCCCTAGATAGAACATCAAGGCAAAAATTCAACAAGGCAATCCAAAACCTAAACTTGCCACTCAACCAAAATTGACTTACTAGATGCCTACAGATTATTCCACCCAACAATCAGAGAATATACATTCTACTCATCATCACATGGAATGTACTCCAAAATTGATCACATCCTTGGTCATAAATCAATCATAAACAAATTCCATAAGATTGAAATATTGCCATGCACCTTCTCACACCACAGTGAAATAAAAATCAATATCAACACCAACAAAATTTCCCCAAAACCCACAAAGACATGGACACTAAACAGCATGATGCTGAACAACTACTGGGTCAACACTTAAATCAAAATAGAAATTAAAAGATTCCTGGAAACAAATGAAAATGAAGAAACATCTTACCAAAACCTCTGGATGACATGAAATCAGTTCTAAGAGGAGACTTTATATCTCTACGAGCACACATCAAGTAAATGGAGAGATCGCAAGTTGAGAGCCCAACAAATCACCTAAGGGAGCTAAAAAGAGAAGACCACCAACACTGCAACTTTCTCAGAAGAATCCAAATCACTAAAATAAGAGCCCAAATACGAGACATAGAAGACAATAATGTCATAGAAAACATCAACTGTACAAAGAGCTGGTTCTTTGAAAGAATTTACAAGATTGATGGAACCCTAGCCAGAATGACCAAGAAAAAGAGAGGAAAAGCCCAAATAAACACAATCAGAAATACAAAAGATCAAATCTCAACTGACGCCAAAGAAATATAAAAGATTATCAGAGATTGCTATGTACACCTATATGGAAACAAATTTGATAACCTAAATGAATTGGAGGACTTTCTGACATCACACAGCATCCCCAGGTTGAAACAAGAAGACATTAAGACACTAAACAGGTCAATAACAACCCAGGAAATTGACTCTGTCATACAAAAATTACCTACAAAAAAAGGACTGGATGGCTTTCCTGCAAAATTCTACAAAACATACAAGGAGGAGCTGATCCCTATTCTATTGAAAGTATTCCAGACAACTGAGAAAGATGGAATCCTCTCCAAATCATTTTACAAAGCTAACAACACACTGATACTGAAACCAGGTAAAGATCCAACCAAAAAAAAGAGAACAACAGAGCAATATCTCTTATGAGCTAGATGCAAAAATTCTCAACACGATTCTAGCAAGTCAGATCCAAAAACACATCTCAAAAATCATCCAATATGACCAAGTAGGCTTCTCCCCCAGGATGCAGGGCTAGTTCAAAATTCGCAAGACCATTAATGTAATTAAATATATCAACACATGTAAAAACAAAAATCACATGATTATATCATTAGATGCAGAGAAAGTTTTTGATAAACTCCAGCATCCTTTCTTGACAAAAACCCTCAAACACCTAGATATAGAAGGAACCTACCTCAAAGTAGTAAGTGCCATCAATGATAAAGCCACAGCTAACATATTGCTAAATGGACAGAAACTGGAAACATTTCCCCTGAAAACTAGAACAAGACAAGGCTGCCCACTCTCACCCCTCTTGTTCAACATTGTGTTGGCAATCCTAGGTAGGGTGATTAGATAAGAGAAGGGATCAGGAGATTCAAATAGGAAAAGAGAAAGTCAAGTTATCCCTCTTTGCTGGTGATATGATGCTACACCTTGAAAATCCAGGAGAATCTGTCAAAAACCTGCTTGCACTGATAACGAACTTTGGCAAAGTCTCAGGGTACAAAATAAATGTGCAAACGACAGTTGTGTTCCTATACACCAACAACAAGCAGGCAGAGACCCAAATTAAAAGCACATTCCCATTCACAATAGCCACACACACACACAAAATGAAATACCTTGGCATCTTCCTAACCAGCGAAGTGAAAGACCTTTACAATGAGAACTACAAAACACTGCTCAAAGAAATCCAAGAAGACAAAAACAAATGGAAAAATATTCCATACTCATGGATAGGAAGAATCAATATTGTTAAAATGTCCATCCTACAAAAGGCAATCTACAGATTCAATGCAATATCCATTAAACTACCAATATCATGCTTCTCAGACCTGGAAATGACAATACAGAAATTCATATGGAAACATAAACAACCATGGATAGCCAAACAATCCTTGGCAAAAAAAGCAAAGCAGGAGGTGTCACACTTCCAGATTTCAAACTTTACTATAAGGCTACGGTAATCAAAACAGCCCGGTATTGGTACAAGCACAGGCATATA
>CAUYQG010072908.1:0-13252 GCA_963574415.1 Tarsius wallacei | reverse complement strand
TGCACGTGTTCAAGTCCTGGATCCGAGGTGCTTCCCATCAGGACACTCATCCCCGAACTGATCCCAAACATTTCAAGGCACAGAAGGAATGAGAACTTGCTGTTCAAAGGCTGAAGCTATTTTTAAAAAATTATTTCGCTGCGCACTGGGAACAGAAAGTTTCCTCCTGAGTTGTAGAAACACTGACCCATGCCATGAGCCTGTCATGTATGGACACAAGACTTACTGGGTTCAGCCAGGCTTTGTCACAAGTCCCGTGAACACTAACTGTTGAAGTCAGATTGCTTGTGACATGTGGGGAGGTATCGCTGTCTTCCTTTTTTTTTTTTTTTTTGAGTTGGAGTCTTTCTCTGTTACCCAGGCTGGAGCGCAGTGCACGCTCATGGCCACTGCAGCCTCGCCTACTGGGCTCAGGCGATCCTTCTGCCTTAGTCTTCCAAGTAGGCGGAACTACAGGTGTGCACTACCACACCCAGGTAATTTTTGATTTATTGTAGAGATGAGGTCTCGCCAAGTTGCCCGGGCTGGTCTCGAACCCATGGGCTCAGACAATCCACCTCCTCGACCTCCCAAAGTGCTGGGATTATAGGCTGAGCTACCGAACCCCAGCCTTTTTTTTAAAAATGGGAGTCTCACTCTGTCACCCAGATTGGAGTGCAGTGACAGGCTCATGGCCAGCACAGCCTCCACCTGCCGGGCTCAGGCGATCCTTCCGCCTCAGCCTTCCAAGTAACTGGAACGACAGGCACGCGCCACCAAGCCCAGCTAATGTTTTATTTATTGTAGAGACGAGGTCTTGCCAAGTTGCCCAGGCTGGTCTTGAAACCGTGGGCTCAGGCAATCCTCTCACCTCAGCCTCCCAAAGTACTGGGATGATAGGGGTGGGCCACCATGCCCAGCCGTACTGCTGTCTTTGGAAGACACTTATCCTGTTCACTTATTTCCCTCCCATCTCATTTTTAACTTAAACTATTCAGATGTTTGAAACTCCTGTTCTCTCTGTCCATTGTCCACAAGCGACCGACCTGGAAAATGCCGAGCATGGCCCTTCTGAATGTTCACTCTATTAGTCACGTATACATTAAATGCTAACATTTGATGAATGTAAATTTCCACGTTGTTGCTACTTCTGCATTTAAACATAATTGGGAACCGACATTCTATAGTCAACTGCCAGGATCTTAGACTAAACGTGTCCATTTTTGTTCAGGTACAGCTTTTTATAGCAAGGGCTGTATCTAGCTTCTTTAACTAGAAGTGTGTGTTAAATTCTTTATGAATGTGTAATTCGTTTACACAGTTTTGTATGGTGAAGGCGTATTTTCAGTGCTGACCACTAGCTGATTTCAACTTTAGGCATAAAATTAGATTTCAAAAGCTAAATAAAATAAAATAAAATAAAAAAAGACTCTACTGGAACATTACAGATTATTCTAGGATACTGTGAATGAGAACAAGACACAAGTTGCAGACTAACATTTCAAAGCTAAGTTTATTCCATGTTGTTGCCCATATGTCAGAAAAATTGTAAATGTATATAAAAATCTAGATTTTCCATTTTTTAATAAATAATGTAGCAGGTCAGGTAATACTTGTCCCCGTTTCCAAATGACAGCAATCATGTGGAACTGGGAAGTAGATGTCCCCTCCAGACAGTTTATCAGTGTCCCCACCATCACATGGGCATTCCCGTGTGCTGCTGATAATCCGTCCTTCACCCATTCGCCTGCTTGGTCCATCTAAATCGTTGCATTTGCTATACCTTGTGCAAGGTATTTGCACAGACAGAAGGATACTGCCTTGACACTTTAATGCAAGAAACCATTAGCAGGTATTTATAAACAGAAGTCAGATAATGTCGCTTCTTTGCTTACTGCCTTCTGTTGGTCCCAAATCTCATAACAAATGGAAGCCAAAGGCCTTAAATAATACTAGCCCAACCACAGCTTCCAGGCCACAAGCTCGTCTTCATTCCTGTGGCCCACTGAATATTGTTTGTTTGGGTTTTTTTTGAGTTGGAGTCTCACCCTCTCACCCAGACTAGGGTGCAGTGGCATACTCATGGCCACCGCAGCCTTGACTTGCTGGGCTCTCAGGCCATCCTTCCTCCTCAGCCTTCCAAGTAGCTGGAACTACAGGCCTGCATTACCACATCTGGCTTATTTTTTGGTTTGTTGTAGAAATGAGGCCTCACCCAGTTGCCCAGGCTGGTCTCAAACCCCTGAGCTCAGGCAATCCTCTTGCCTCAGCCTCCCAAAGTGCTGGGATTACAGGCTTAAGCCACCATGCCCGAGCTTGAATATTCTTAATATACACATTTTCTTAATAAAAACAATACATGTTCACTGCAGGAAAGTTGAAAAACATAAAACATGTAAAGGGAAAACATGACTTATAATTCCCAGTCTAAGATAATCACTATGATGATTGTTTTTAATACATATACCTTTTTGTAACTCTATTTGTAAGAAAGACAATGATAGTATGATGCAAATTGTCATGTCAATAAACATTTTGAAAACAAGAAAATAAAAAGATTGGCAGAGTGGGTTTTTAAAAAAGGAACCAACTATATGCTGTCTATAAGAAATTTCAAATATAATGATATAGATAGGCTGATAGTAAAACCGAAAAAACATATTCCATGCAAACAGTCATCAAAAAACAAGGAGCAGAGGCTATATTAATATCAGCTAGAGTAGAAAATTGCAGGGGACAGAATTTCATGTTATGAAATGATAAAAGGACCAATCCACCAAAAAGACATAGAAATCATAAATGTACATATACACATGATATCATAAATATTTATGGTAGCACAGATACCAAATATATGAAGCAAAAACTGATAAAACTAAAAGGAGAAACAGATAAATCTACAATCGTAGTTGGAAAGTTCAGTACTTCTCTCAACAATTGATAGAACAGCTAGACAGAAAATCAGCAAGGATAATAGAAGAACTCAACAATGCAACCTCCAGGTTGTAATTGATATTTACAGAACAATTCATCCAGCAACAACAGGATACATATTCTTTTCAAGCATACATGGAACATATACCAAAATAGATGGTATCAGACCATCGATACAACATATCAAAATTTGTGGAACATAGTTAAAGTAGAGCTGAGGAAGAAATGTTCAACACTAAATTCTTCCGTTAGAAAAGAATAAAAATCTTGCCAGGCATGGTGGCTCAAGCCTATAATCTCAGCACTTTGGGAGGCAGAGGTGAGAGGACTGCCTGAGCCCATGGGTTTGAGACCAGCCTGGGCAACTTGGTGAGACTTCGTCTCTACAATAAATCAAAAAATGAGCTGGGTGTGGTGGCGCACACCGATAGTCCCAACTACTCAAGAGGCTGAGGCGGAAAGATTGCCTGAGCCCAGCAGGTCGAGACTTGCAGTGACCATGAGTGTGCCACTGCACTCCAGCCAGGGCAACAGAGTGAGACTCTGACTCAAAAAAAAAAAAAAAAAAGAACAGAAAAGAAAAGAAAAGGAAAAGAAGAAAAACCTTGGTAGTTTAAGCTCTCACTATAAGAAACTAGATACATGGAGTAAATAACCAAAATAAGAGCATAAGTCAATGAAACTGAAAAAAGATACACAATGGTGAAAAATGAATGAAACAGAAAGTTTATTTTCTGAAAAGATCAACAAAATTGACAAACTTCTAGCTAGCAAGACTAACAGAGAAAAAGAGAGAAGACACAAAGGGGGCTAGTACTACAGACCCTGCAGTCATAAGAACATATACAGAATGCTACAAAAAACTCTGCACACATAAGTTCGACACCTTATTTGAACTGGACCAGTTCCTTGAAAAACACAAAATATCACAACTTACCAATGTGAAAGAATCATTTGAATAAACTTATAACTATTAAAGAAACCGAACTTTTAATTTTTAAACATCCCAGAAAGGAAATCTCCAGGCCCAGTTGATTTCACTGGAGAATTCTACCAAATGTTCAAAGAATTAGCATCAATTCCAGACTCTCAAAAAATGGAAGAGGAAGGAACCCTTCCCAACTCATTTTATGAAATGAATACTACCCTGCTACTAAAATCAGACAGAGACAGTACAAAAAAGGAGAAACTACAGACCAATATCCCTCATGAATATAGACACCAAAATCCTTCACAAAATATTAGCAAATAGAACTCAGCAATATATAAAAAGGATTATACACCTTGACCATGCAGGGTTTATTCCAGGGATACAGGGCTGGTTGAGGATTCAAAAATCAGTGTGATCCATCCTATTAACAAGCTAAAGAAGAATATCATATGATTGTATCAATGATGTAAAATAAAAAGCATTTGAAACAATTCATCACCTACTCATGATTGAAACCCCTTAGGAAACTAGGAAGAGAGAGTAACATATATTGGATGATTCCATTTTTGTAACACTCTTGAAGTGACACAATTATGGAAATCGAAAACAGATTGGTGGTTGCCAGTGGTTAGGGACGGTGGAGGAAGGGGGTGAGTTTGAGAATAGGCAGCAGAAAAGAGATCTTTGTAGTAATAGAACAATTCCTTATCTTGACGGCTACAGTGGTGACACAAACCTACGGATGGGATAAAATGTCATGGAAGTATGCACACACGTTGTGATATTACTTTCCTGGTTTTGATATCATATAAAATGTAAATCATTGGTGAAAACTGGGTTAAGAGTACTCTCAACCTCTCTATACTGTTTTTGCAACTTCCTATTGATATAAATTATTTCAGGATGAAGGATTTTCAGAAAACAAAAGGCGTTTTTATTGGGTTGTGTTTGTATTTGTAAATTAACCTAGGTCTGGCCAGGGGCAGTAATTCACACTTGTAATCCCAGCACTTTAGGAGGCCAAAGCAGGAGGATTGCTTGAGCCCAGGAGTTCAAGACCAGTCTGGACAACATAGCAAGACCTCATCTCTAAAAATAAAAAATAAAGAACTAACTTAGGGAGGATAATGTGTTTATTTTGTTGAGAAATACTGTGCAATAATGACTATCTTTAAATTTACTCATCTATTTTTGTGTATTTGAGTTTAAGTTTTTCTCATAAAGGCTTCTAACATTTCCTAGATTGTTATTTTTAAGTATTTAAACTTTTCTTTGCTATTATCAATGGAGGTTTTCTTTTTCTTTTCTTTTCTTTCCTTTCTTTTTTCTTAGAGACAGGGTCTTGCCAAGTTACCCAGTCTGGTCAGGAACCCCTGGGCTCAAGCAATCCTCTCACTTCCACCTCCCAAAGTGCTAGGATTACAGGTATGAGTAATTGTGCCCAACTTGTTAATGGAGGTTTTTCTCTTCCAGTATATCCTACTGGTTATTATGTTTATAAAATGAAGGCTACATTTTGTGTAGTTTTATCACTGATTCCACAGGATTTTCTGAATATCCTGTTAGATCATCTACAAATAGAAATCATTTTTCATTATCATTTCTAATTATTATTCTTTTAATTATTTTTATCTAATTGCATTTGCTAACATTTTCAGTATAACTCAAACAGTGGTAGCGATACTAGGCACCCTTCACAGTTGTCTTATCATTGACCTTACTGCAATGTCTCTAGGGTTCCTGGCTTTAAGACACATGGGATTTCTAATATTGAATCATGGTTGAATTCTTAGAATAAATCCTTCTTGGTTGTGCGTGTGTGATTTTTGTTTGTTTTTATTTTTATTTTTTTTATTTTTATTTTTTAGGGACAGGGTCTTGCTATATTGCCCAGCCCTACGTGATATGGATTCTGTTTGTTAACATTTTACTCATTATTTTTGCATTGACATTTATAAGGAAGCCATTTTATGTATTTTTATCCCCTACCCATCGCAAGGTAACAGAACCTGCTTAGAAAGTCCATGTTCCAGCTCATTGACCATAAGCCTTACAGTTTTAGACTTTGGTTTAAATACAGTATAGAAGCCCCCAAAACAGCATATAGAAGGTTCCCTAGGGGTTTCCACACTGCATGTTCATGAGAAAATGTGGATGAGTGAGAACTGGCCTTCACTCTTGAGGCTTGTTGCAGAAGGGAAGAAGAATACACAACACCCTACCACGTTTAATTCCTAACAGTATTAATCGCCCTTCTTTCACCCCACTCACCCTCTCACTCTCATCATCCCTAAAATGGCCAACATAAATTTGCCACAAGACCTAAAGAAAACTCATCGTGGCGTTTTTAAAAACGTGGACAGGCTGGGCTCAGTGGCTCAGCCTGTCATCCAGCACTTTGGGAGGCCAAGGCGAGTGGATTGTCTGAGTTTGCCAGTTCAAGACCAGTCCGGGCAACTTGGCGAGACCTCGTCTCTACAATAAATCAAAAAATGAGCTGGGCGTGGTGGTGCACGCCTGTAGTTCCGGCTCCTTGGAAGGCTGAGGCAGAAGCATCGCCGGAGCCCAGCAGGTCAATGCTGGGGTGGTCGTGAGCGTGCCACTGCACTCCAGCCTGGGCGACAGAGTGCAAATCCAACTCAAAAAAAAATAAAAATAAAAAAATAAAATAAAAACGTGGACAGCTTGGACTCACAACAACAAAAAAGTGTAGTTTTCAATCTCATTAGTGTAGTACATTTGCATTGTAACAGGAAGGCAATGTCATTGGGGTTGACCCAGTGGTTTTTAAAAACTCAGAATAGGGCCGGGCACAGTGGCTCACACCTGTAGTCTCAGCACTTTGGGAGGCTGAGGCAAGAGGATTGCCTAAGTCCAGGAGTTTAAGACCAGCCTGGGCAACTTGGTGAAACCTCGTCTCCAGAGTAAATTAAAAAATTAGCTGACTGTGGTGGCGCATGCCTGTAGTTCCAGCTACTCGGAAGGCTGAGACGGAAGGATCACCTGAGTCCAGCAGGTTGATGCTGCAGTGGCCATGAGCGTGCCACTGCACTCCAGCCTGGCCAACGGAGTGAGACTCCAGCTCAAAAAAAAGAAAAAGAAAAAGAAAAACTCAGAATAATGCCTAGCTCAGTGGCTCATGCCAGTAATCTCAGCACTTTGGAAGGCTGAGGCAGGGGGATGGCTTGAGGCCAGGAGTTCAGGACCAGCCTAGGCAATATAGCAAAACCTCATCTCTACAAAAATAAATAAATAAATAAATAAATGAGCCAGACGTGGTGGCTCAGGCTGAAGCAGGAAGATCACTTGAGCCCAGGAGGTCAAAGCTGTGGGCGCTGAAATTGTACTGCTCTCCAGCCTAACTGACAAAGTGAGACCCCAACTCAAAACAAACAAAACCAAAAAAAAAAAAAAAAAAAACCTCAGCCATGTGGGGCTAGGTCAAATTGCTGATAGAACCAGCAAGGTTAGAGATATGAAACTTAATGGCTTCTTCCTGAGTGTGTTCATTTTGGACCCAAACTGATTTCTGTCAAAAGGCTGGAGGTGAGGTCAGCCACGGTGGTTCACACTTGGAATTCTAGCATTTTGGGAGACTGGGGTGGGAGGATCGCTTGAGGCCAGGAGTTTGAGATCAGCCTGGGCAACATAGTGAGACCGCATCTCTAATATATACATATATACATTTTTCTTCTTTTTTTTTTTTTAAGGGACTGAAGCTGTGTCCTTCTTGCCAGGAATTCAGGACTGTAAATACCAGAACAGGATATACACGAATCCCCATTTTCCCAAACGAGAGAACCAAGAAATACATTTGAGAAACTGGGGTGGGAAATGAAAGGGAATTTCACTAGGTATTATGGCTTCTTCTATTCCTGGGGTAAAGTATAAAAAAATTTAAAAATTTTTCTTGGTAGATAAATAAGACTTGGGACATCCCTAATCAAGCTGAATTAGGATTATCACTGGGCTAAACAATCAGTCTACCAATTGCACAGTGCTCTTTCCTGACACCCGACCATTTTTTAGTGTTCGCCAAACTTGCTTTACAATCTTAAGTCTCCAGCCAAGCCGGGTGCGGTGGTTCATGCCTGTAATCCCAGCATTTTGGGAGGCGGAAGGAAGCAAGAGGATTGCCTGAGTCCAGGGTTCAAGACCAGCCTGGGCAACTTGGCGAGACCTCATCTCTACGGTAAATTATTATTTTTTTTAAAGTGAGCCTGGTGTGGTGGCATGCGCCTGTAGTCCCAGCTAGTTGGGAGGGTGAGGCGGATAAATCACCTGAACCCAGCAGGTCAGGGCTGTGGTGGCTGTGTGCATGCCACTGCACTCCAGCCTGGGCAACAGAGTGAGACTCCAAATAAAAAAAACCGAAAAACAACTTTCTGCATGTATTTATTCATTCAATCAATAATTTACTTACATCAGTATGAATGCATTGACATATATTATATACTTTGGATTGTAGTCCAAACCCACTGTGTTTTTTTGTTCAAATTGTTCCGGTTTGACAATTTGATGCTTTTGAGTTGACACCCTCATCATTGTCTGTTTTTTGAGCACTTGCTTGCTTGTTGTTTCCAAAGTGCTCCAGGCTGATCTTGCATATTTCCTGCTTCAATCCTAGAAGCAGCCATTTCTCCCGGGAGGTCTGGCTCCCTTTTGTAGGAATGCTATTAGAAACCAAGGTCTGGACAATGTGTGCTTGTTTACTTACAGGCACTGGAAGTGGAGAGAGGGGTTTCTCTTCCAGAGACACAAACTCTACCTAAGTCCACAGGACCTTATCATTTGCCTGCTGTGCTGGACATTGGCAGCCTTCAAGGCCACAGATGGGTCAGAAATTCATCACAAATATGTTTAGAAGGAGATGAGAGTGCGCAAAATGAATCCATGAAAGGAAATACCACATGACCATCAAAATATAGAAATGAACTATTCAGCAAAAAACAAATAAACAAAACAACACACACACACAGAGTAAAGGTATTTTGTTTGTCACTGAACTAACTCGATAATGGTTGTTCTAGCAAGATGTTATTTTAAAGATCATTTGAGAAAAACAACCACAGTTGTACTGGAAATATATTGCAAGAAGGAGGGTTTTGGTGTCAGAATGACCTGGGTATACTTTCCTGTAATAATTTATCTGCCTAGGAGCCTGGATGAGTCACTTTGCCTTTCTAAGCCTCACTTTCAGATCTGTAGTGTGGGTAAAATGATCAGGCCTACTTGGTAGAGTAGTTTGAAAATTAATGGGATAAGTTTATCAAGTGCTTAGTCTCAGTACCTGGCATGTAGTAAGTGCTCAATGAATGCCGACTGCCTGAGATAGGGCAGGTGCCACAGGCCAGGGGAAATAACTGCAGCAGATATTTGAGGGTAACAGGGCCTATTGGATACCTGCAAATATTTTGATAGAAGAGCACGTTTTGGCGTTTGGTGGAGACAGCTTTTAGAGATGGGCCCAAACTAATTCAAGACCCTAAATATAGTGATACCCATGGAGAGCGATTAGAATCTAATATGTTTCCCTTGTGGGGTGGGAGAGCTGCTCTATGTCTTAGATTCTAATAAATATGCCCTCCGAGAGCTGCCCACCCTGCAAAGAATGGGGACAGTGAACTTGCCTGTCTTCCTTGTGCATTCCCTAGGCAGAAGTTTCAGGGGAAGGAATGGTGGACAGAGAGAGCAAGATGAGTCCAAGGATGGAAAGGGCCGTTGTAAGCTCTCCAACCAGGACTTGATGAAACTCAAGATATATCCCAGTGGGCAGATTTGAAGACACAGAAGGGTTCAGCCCAGGGGAACACCATCTCTATGGGGGAAGGACTCTTCTATCTCCCGTGTAAGGAGGTTTTGAGAACTTTGTCAACGGATGCCAGCATCACTTGTTGTAGGGTCCCATGAGCTCTGAAAGCCAGAGGGGGGTGGGAAACGTCCACTCCTTTATGCAGCTGATGACCTCAGGTGATATTCACAGCAAGAACAGCACTGATCTCTGTAAACATGTTCCAGGCAGGCAGGAGGGGCCTCTCCTCTTTATTAGATTTTCTTTTCCCTGATTGCTGCTATGGTCAGTAAGGCACTTGGGGTCATGCCACACACTGGAACTCCACCCCAGTGACTACAGCCCTGAGGCAAACATTTATTCAATCAGTCCATAGTTTATTCTACTGCTTATTTGAAGCAATCCCTTTCTTGTTTTGCAACCAGTTTGGTCCCATCCTCTGGTCACATGTATACAATTAACTCTGATTATCCACTCGCTTAGGTTTAATGGTATTGCTTTCTGGTGGGTGAAGAATCAGCTGTGTGTTTGGGCAGGGAAAAGTGCCCTATAGATTCGTATTTAAATTTTTCTTTCATTATTAAGTGGATTCAAGTGACTTTTCTCTTAAAATTCAGGAGTAAGTTGGCTTAGGTATCTATCTTCAGGTGTCTTCTCTCCTCAAGGACAATTTCACTTTTCTTAAATGTTCATTTTAGAATGGAGCATAACACATGCATATTCGTTACATGGACATTTTCCTGCCTTTTATTCCTGATGAAGCAGTTGGCTGGTGCTTGGGGCCAGGCTGTTTGAAAAACGTGTCCTGCCTATGCTCATGTTAGACCCACGGCGGGCGGGGTTGTGCTTGGGCCAGCCATACCCAGTTGTGGGGCTGGTTTCAAGCATCTTCTCCCAACTCGACCCTCAGTGTCATGATGTTGGGAGCTTGATATCAGCCATAGTAAGGTATTTACACCACAGAAACTGGCAAACGCTACAAACCAGGACCTCTTCCTGCCGTGGACTCGACTATCAGTGAGTTACTTGCTCACCACTGTCCACCTGGCAGCAGGAGACTCACACCCCAGAGGCAGGTGGAGACAGAGAAATGCACCAAGGGAGCCCATGGATTTACAGTTCTGGTCTCATCCTCACAATGAATGAAGTATTTTTGAATTGCTTCACAACTGAAATAAGAATCTGTTTCTCTCTCATTTTTTTGTTGTTGACTGCAAATAACTGAGCCTGAGAAGTTAAAAATACAAGGTTAGATAATTAGGTTCCTGAACCATCCTCTAAAAAAATGCTACATGCCTCACTGCTGAAAATCACTGTGGTCATCTTCAAAGTACTCCCCTTAAGAAGCTATGCACCGATGCCAGTGCCTAGTAGCATGTCAATGTAATTTTCAAACTCTTTTTCTGGAATGACCATCAGAGCTGTTGTCATTACTTGCTGAGGCCTGACAATTAAGTTCGTGAACTTGCCACTGAGTACTTGCATTGGCAGCACTGCGCAAATAACTGTACTGGAACACCTTCCCGGCTCACCTGATCTGGCTTCCAGTGACTTTTTTCTTTACCTGGAGATAAAGGAAATATTGTAAAGAAAACATAAGATGACATAAGGTAATACAATGACGGCTGTGATCGCCATTCCAGAAAAAACATTCCAAAATTGTTTCATTGTTTGGATTTGGCACTGGCATCAGTGCATAGCTTCCCAAGGGGAGTACTTTGAAGGTCACCTTAGTGATATTCAGCAATGAGGTATGAGTTTACGAACTTTATTGTCAGTTGTCATATAATGCACCTCGATTAGAAAATAAGATGGCTGATGCTAGACTGTGTCTCTGGGCCAAACCTTTGGTGGACTCTTATGGGTCCTGAGGAGGTGGGACACACACACACACACACACACACACACACACACACACACAGAGTGGGCTGCGGTGTTAGCTATGTGGCAATGGGTCACACAAGACTCAGGACTCCCTGTGAACAATTAGGAGAGCAGATCTCCCCTTCATTTTTTTTCAGAGAGCACTGTGGTTTTGCCCCTCATGGCTCAAGCTTTAGTTCAGAAGAGGAGGAGCTGGCTGAGGCCGTACTGTCTGTGAAGCCACTTTGGGGCTCAGTGAGTACAGCAGCTGGTGACCGAACAGGAAGGGCAGTCTCTTCTGGTGCCGAGGAGAACGTGTGCTGAGTATTGACTGAGTGGCCAGCAATTCAGGCTTCTACCTGTACTTTAGCTGAAAGCTTCTTTTCTTATTTCTGGGCACATGCAACACTCCTAGGATATTCACAGACAATCTTGGGTCTAGGGTGAGGCAACAAGGCATTCACTTGCGTGAGCCAGAGAGTGAGGGCCTTGTCGCCTCACCTGTTCACACTCCTGGTCCTGCATGGGAAGGGGGAGGACCAAAGTCAGAGCACCTGGTTACATCACAGATGATGAACAGCCTGCTGTGAGAGCCCAGAGCCCCATCTGGGGCAGGTCAGGGCCAGCCGTCCTGGGTCCACGTGAGCAGCATCTGGAGGGGGCAGCAGATATTTGACAGGGGTGGCAGGGAAGGGTCTCATGCCATGGAATGGGAGCAGGTGGGCAGGATGGACTGATGGTGCACTCTACAGAGGTCCTGAAGGGATGGAGTTGACGCCCATACATGGAGAGTTGTTTCCCAATGAACATCTCCTGCTGAGGTCTCCCTTCCCTCGCTCCCCATTGGGATCAGCCTCAGATGTCTTTGGACACATTCTGGGGCTTTCATGTGGGGTCTGTAGAGCCTACATGTTTCCCGGCAGGGATAGAGAAGCTGTGGCCTGAGCCCTTGGTGGGTGGAAGGTTGTGTTGGATGATGTGTTCTGTGCACCCACTCTGGATGGGAGAGAGATACTGATAACCTGAGGCCAATAACCTAGAGGGAATTCTGGAGATGAAGCAAGGCCTGGAGAGAGATGCCTGCCTTATCAGGGCTTTCCAGAGACACGGAACCAACAGGATATTCAGTCGTCCATGATCATTTATGAGAGATTGGTTCCAGGACCCCTGTTGAAACCACAATCTACACGGCAGGCTCCCAAGATTGTCTTGTGCACAAGGGCTCTGATCACCCATCTTTTGGAGCTCTCCTACCCCAGAACGGTTTTCTCAATTCTCAGCCTTCCAAGACCCTCATATAATGTGGCATAAAACTTCTTGCACACCACGTAAGCACATCCTGTGCAGATTATATCATCTCCAGATTATTCATAATGCCATATGAAAAGTTTTAAAGCTGTGTTGTCTTTTAAATGTATTTTTATTGATTTTTGTATCCTTATTTTTCAAATATTTTCCATCTTCACTTTGTTGCATGTAAAACCTGGGAGTATGGAGGATTGACTGTATGTAACCAGTAAGTAGGGATTGATTATAGTAATCGGCTCACACTATTATTGAGCTGAGAAGTTCCACAATATACTCACTGTCTGCAAGCTGGAGACCCAGGGAACCTGCCATGTAATCAGTCTGTGTCTGAAGGTCTGAGAACCGGGGACTAGTGTTGTAAGCCCAAGGTCAAAGGCCTGAATATCAGGAGTGTCAGCGAGAGTGGGAGATGGAGGTCCCAGCGCTAGAAGAAGGAGTGCATCGCC
>CAUYQG010072907.1:0-40565 GCA_963574415.1 Tarsius wallacei | reverse complement strand
CTGGGCTCCGGCGATCCTTCCGCCTCAGCCTTCCGAGTAGCCGGAACTACAGGTGCGCGCTACCACGCCCGGCTAATTTTTTTTGATTTATTGTAGAGATGAGGTTTCGCCTGCCCAGGCGGGTCTCGAACCCGCGGGCTCGGGCAGTCCACTCACCTCAGCCTCCCAAGGCGTGGGATTACAGGCTGAGCCACCAAGCCCGGCAACAGTTGTTTTTAATTGAGGTGAAATCCACGTACCATAACATTAACCACTTAAAGGAAGAAATAAGTGGCATTTGGTATGTTCACAGTGGTGTGTAGCCAAAGCCTTTTTCTAATTCAAAGCTTTTCATCTCTCCAAAATAGAAGCCTGTGCCCCTTAAATAGTTACTCCCCACTCTTCTACCAGCCTGCTACAGTTTTGACATACACAAAAAAATCTTGCATTAAAAAATATGCCAACCTGATATTATCAACTCCAAGTTGAATAGTTTGTAAGCATAAGTAGAAAGTCGTTTCAAAGGGAGTTCAAGTCCTGTTATCAAATGTCTTTCCTATTATTGAATGTCTTTCCAGTGTAGGGAGCATTTGGACTTAAGAGATTTTAGAGAGCTTTAGAGAGTTGTTCTAAGCGTGCATTGGAGTGTTTTTAGTCTGGAACAGAAAATAAGAAAGCATTTAACTAGAAAGTGAATTGAGCCAAGTCTATACCCCCATAGGTTTATTTTCACCCTGGTGTTGATTCAGAAGGCTTGCACCTTAATTACAGATTGTCTTTGTTAGTGGAGCAGGTACTTCTCTAGAA
The DNA here is from genome assembly GCA_963574415.1 of Tarsius wallacei. Lineage (NCBI taxonomy): Eukaryota > Metazoa > Chordata > Mammalia > Primates > Tarsiidae > Tarsius > Tarsius wallacei. Next base: position 39,779 of record CAUYQG010072907.1, on the reverse strand, counting down.
GTTACGCTATTCACTAGAAGTAAGACTTCATGCAGCGCTCAAATTAATGCAATCAGTGTTGATGTTTGTTATTTACTTGTGATCTATTTGTAATCCATTTACTCTCCTCTCAAAATAGCCCATTCTTGTCATATGAGTATTTGTTTCTGCTTCTCCGTCAGGAGCCTGGAACCTTAATTCCATCTCTTCTTAGAGTCTTAGCTCAGGCTGTTTGAACTTCAATCCAGCCAGACTCATCCAAAAGTCAGCATCCGTCATCGCCACACCTGTCACTGCTATAACTTTTAGCTTCTTTTTAAGTTTTGGCGCTTGAGGATTTCACCTTTGTTTTTAAACTTTAATTTTTTTTAACAAAAGTGCATGGGAGGCTGTTTTATCTGGCATTTCTATGTGTGTGACTTAGAGGGGTCCTTATCGTTTGTTCATTCCATTATATTGATCAGAAGTTCTCCAAATGAGAAAATTTATCCACATTGTCACTGCTCCAATTTTCACCCTCTGTTACTGAGTAAATTCAAATAAATTTTTGGATAAATCTTTTGCTCTCATAACTTATTATTTGCTAATCAAAACTCAAATCAAACTTATAAATATGGTATCCCTTATTATCTGAACTCATACTAGCTTTGGATAGCAAGGAATACTTGTAATTCTTCAGCACACATTAGGATTTTTTTTTTTAAAGGCACATTCGTTCATGTCATTCCCATGCTTAAAATGTTCAGTGACTTCCCGCTGCATTTACGATAAAATTCAGATGCTGGCATATCCCCAATGCTTGATGGTCTGGCCCTGCCAGCATCTCTGTCCTCACTCTGCAGCTCCGTCCTCCCTCACGCTAGCCATGCTGACCTTCTTGCATTGTGTCACATGTGCTAAATTTTTTTTTTTTCTTTTAGTTGGAATTTCATTCTGTTGCCCAGGCTGGAGTGCAGTGGCACAGTCACGGCTACCACAGCCTCAACCTGCTGTGCTTACGCTATCCTTCTGCCTCAGCCTTCCAAGGAACTGGAACCACAGGCATGTGCCACCATACCTGGCTAATTTTTTCATCTATTGTAGAGACAAGGTCTCGCCATGTTGCCCAGGCTGGTCTCAAACCCCTGGGCTCAGGCAGTCCTCTTGCCTCTGCCTCCCAAAGTGCTGGGATTACAGGCATGAGATTATAGGCTAAAAACTTAGAACCACTCCTGGCTTCTAAATTCTTTACTAAGGGCTCCTTATTGCCCTTTCCTTGATCCAGAAAATACCAGCCATCTCCCCTCTTCCCCCCAGTCCTTGATCTGGCAAATTCCTTATCTGTAGGTATTTGCCTAAATGTCTTTGTTTTCTCAGGAGTCTATGCTACCTATCCCACATGATTAGCTGTTACCTTGCCTGCTTTTACTTTCTTAGCACTTAGTATGGTAAGGATCTATGGTCATGCGCTGCATAATGATGTTTCTGCTAATGATGGGCAGCATGTATGACAGTGGTTCCGTAAGATTATAATGGAGCTGAAAAGCTCCTGTCACCTGGTGACATCACAGTCATCCTCTTGTAACAGCACAGAGCATTGTGTGTGTCATTGGCAGTGCTGGTATCAACAGACCTGCTACACTGCCAGTCGTATTCAAGTCTAGTAAATATAGTTATGCACAAACATAAGACCTGATCATGATAATACATGACTGACTTGTGGCTACTGGTCTGTGTTTTTAATCATTCTTTTTATCATCATTTTAGAGGATACTCCTACTTATAAAAAAAGTTCACTGTGAAGCCCTGAGTGTGTCACACCAGCCCTGCCTCACACACCTGATGTTCACTGCACATCCTGGCTGCATCACTTTCTCATGTGCTTGATTTAATCTCACATCACTTAGTTTTATGGCACTAAGCACACACAATGTAAGGCTGGTGTTACCCTAGAAGCCCTGTCGGGTGCTGGGCCTAGAAGTTAGGTTGAAGTGATGGAGGCTCCCTGAAGTCCTTGTCAGCAGGCAGGAACCATCTCCCCATAGCCAGATCTCAACTGACAAGAGTAGAGTGGCGGGAGCTGTTTAAGGATCTGCTTCGTTGAAGGCAACCAGATGAACACAACTTAAGAAGAGCTTGATTTAACCTGGAGAAATTTCTGATGACCTGGATGGAAAACCAGATGCAGAAGCTCATCTCTCTCAGCACCATGATGACTACACCAAAGCAAAAACTGTGTTTGTAATGTGGTAAGGAGAGCCAGCCCCCCGACTACAATACGGAATTTACTGCTGACTCTGGGTGATATAAACAATCCAGTGGTTGTTGTTCATGTCACAGCATGAAAATGAGTGGCGAGTCTGCAAGTGCCAACATGATGGTAGCAGAAGAAATTTTGGAAACTCCAGATAAGCTGATTGTAGAGGAAAATTACTTGCCAGAGCAAATCTTCAATGTGGATGAACCTCCCTATCCTGGAAATGGCTACCTGAAAGAGCTTTTCATCTATCAAGAGGCCAAGGGAGTGCCCAGTGTCAGGACTCTTAAGGACTAGAGCACAGTCTTGCTTGGGGCAGTGGTGCAAGCTACACATGGAAACCCTTTGTGATCTGGCATTCAAGCACTTCAATACACATATACTGCTGGTGTACTGCAGGAGCAGTAAGAAGTCACGATGCCCCAGCTCTTCCTCCTATATGCCCTCCTAAGTTGCTGTGCCAGCAACATGGAGGAGTGCTATGTGGAGAAACAGACCTTTCAGGAGTTTTCTCATTGTCAACGATGCTCCTGCATACCCTCCTTCATGCGTGATCGTCATCCCAGCATCACAGTGGTGTGTCCACCTCCAAACACCACCTCTTTGAGCCATCCAGTGAGTCAAAGAATTAGAGTAGGCTTCATAGCCTACTGCCTGAGGAGGACTTTGCCCAGGCTATTGCTGCAACGGAGGAAGATCCTGAGGTAACTCGGGAAGAAGTTCAACATCTGTGACTGCATCAAGAACCTTGCTTGGGCTTGGAGTGATACCACCAAGGAGTGTTTGAAGGGCATCTGGAAGAGGATACTTGAGAAGTCTGTTCATGACTTCAGAGGATTTGCCCAGAAAGAGGAGGCTGCAAAAATCAACACAGCCATGGTTGCAATTGCAAACAGCTCTAACCTAGGTGTGGGTGGGACGACACTAAGGAGCCCTTGGAGATGGCTTCTGAGGAACCAATGATGAGGAGCTGCTGGTACTGGAACAGGAATGCATCACTGAGGAAGGGGCGAGAGAAAAGAAAGCTGAAGGAGAAGAGAAAGAACAGGGAAGTACCAGTGAAGGGCTTAGCAGACCCCAACAGGCTCTGTACAGAGCTTGAAAATGCAGACCCAACACCGGAAGGTTTTCATTAGTACAAAGGAATGTTCATGGTACATTATCTGCTTCCAAGCAGATCTAGGATGAGAGCAAACTGCTGTGGAAGTATTTCTGCAGGATAACACCTCCTAAGAAGAGCCTCAGACAGGTCCTCCAGGGATATTCTAGAAGAAAGCACTGATAGCACAGGAGATGACAGCACCATGGGTATTACTGTCCCTGAAGACCCTCCATATGTGGAGGTGGAACAATGATGTTGATGATCCTGACCCTGTAGGCGGATGCTAATGTGTGTGTTTGTGTCTTAGTTTTTAACAAAAAGGTTAAAATGTTAAAAAATTTAAACATTTTAAAAGTTAAAAATAGGCTTTTAGAATAAGGATATAAAGAAAAAATATTTTTATGTAGCTGGATTTTGTGTTTTAAGCTAAGTGTTGTTACAAAAGAGTCAAAAGCAGCTAAAGTACAGTTTTTATCGTATCCACAGTAGTGCACAGTGATGTCCTAGGCCTTTACATTCACTCACCATCACTGACACACCCAGAGACACTTCCAGGCCTATGGGCTCCATTCATGGTAATGCCCTACATAGAGATACCATTTTCTATCCCTTATGCCATGTTCTTACTGTGCTTTTTCTGTGTTTAGGTATGGTTAGATGCACAAATACATGGTATTTCAGTTGCCTGCAATATTCAGTATAGTCACATGCTGTGTAGATGTGCAACCCAGAAGCAGTAGGCTATATACCACACAGCCTAGGTGTGTGGTAGTCTCTATCATTCAGGTTGTATATATAGACTCTGATGTTCATACAGTGACAAAATCACGTAACAGCTTATGACTCAGTCGTATTCCCATCATTATGCAACACGTGACTGTGTTTATTATTTGAAATTTGGGTTTTCCCCAGCCCAGGGTTGGCAAACTTTTTGTTAGGCACCAGCAAGTGAAAATTTTAGGATTTGGGAACCATGCACATTCTCTGTTGCATGTTCTCTTTTGTTGTTGGTTTTCCTTTTAAAAACATAAAAGTCCTTCTTAGCTTGGACTTGTCTTGGGGCCAGCGTTTGTCAACCTTTGCTCTAGAATACGGGCACATTCCTAAAGGCAAAACTCTGCATGTCCACCCATCACAATGTGTCCAGTATCCAGCACACACGGAGTCAGTGTATAGTGTGTGTTTCACTAAATAGCATAGGTGTGTGGCCTTCTTCTCTTTTCTCTTCATTCCTGAGTCCTCATGAGGTGTGATTCTGTTCTTTCATGAATGCCGGTGAGACCCTCGGTTGTTTTCTCTCCTTTAGAGTGTGATTCCCTGTCCTACCTCCTCCTTGTCCCTAAAGTATTAGTCAAGGGTGTCTTTATTTTTGCCAAGCACGTATTTGGACCCACTGAGCATTTTTATCTGTTCTCTGGGACGTACTCCATTAAGCCATTTTTTTAAACTTTGTCTATCATGGCAATTGTTTTATTTTAAGCAAAATTTTAAAAAATTTCTTAATCAGTTTCCTCTAGTTCTTAGTTAAACCTATTCATATATTTTTCATTTCCATTTTTATTTTACTGATAATCTCAAGATTCTTTTCATGTATATTTCATGTGAAAATGTTGAGTTGTTAGTCTTTTTTGGACTATATCAGAATCTTCTGATTACAGTTTCTACTGTGTTAGCTTTTTAATTGTGTTACTTCTATTAAGTACAGTTTTTCAAGTGAAACTTTACTCTTCAAAAATAGGTTTTGCTAAGTAGATTCCTTTCGATTTTTACTCAGATTACTTTAAACACATCTAGTTTTAATGAGTGTTTATTTTATTTTTTACTAGCAATATTCACTATGAGGTGACTAAGTTATCTAGCTAATCCGGGAAACAGCTAGTATAGTTCATCACAGATGTTCTAGAATCCCTTTCCAAGTCTCAGAATTCTTTTTTCAATTATTAATATCAATTCCCATCCTTCTTTTTGACTTCATTGAGCAAAATATATTACTGTGGTGTTGGGGCTGAAAATAGTCTTGGCATCATGATAGCATAAAAACATCCTGCTTTAATTCAGCCATCCCAGTCGCCTCATCCTGCTGCTCTGAACAAGGACCTCATAGAGTAAATGTCAAAACTTTCAAATTCCCTCTTGCCCCATTTGATCTCTATACACCACTAACAAAAGTGAGCTGCTGCAAAAAATACAGCTCTCGTTATGTTATTTTCTCATTTAAAAACCTTTAATCAACTTCCCAGAAAGTTGGGAAATGAATAAAATGAAGTAACACATAAAACCTAAGTAATAGTCCCAACCTCATATCACAATTAAAAAAAAACCCAAAACAATGGATTCAGGAAGCCTCTTCTAGAAATTGGGTTATTCTGCCCTCTAACCTGTTCCAGTACAAGGATAAAGAAGCAAAATTTCTCCAGACTTTTAAAAAATCTAATGTAATATTGATGTCAAAATATGACTAAGCTCACAGAAAAAGTAACTATAGTTTAGTATCACTTGTTACTAAAGGCGCAAAATCCTGCAATTCTAGAATAGGCAGAAACTAGCAGTCCTTTATGTGAATACCCCTCACAAATGCAGCCATTCTTCATTTTTAAAGTTAATTAAAGTGTTAGCAAATTAGAATTCATTTTATTTTAAAAGGTCACAAGAGAAACACATTATAATATGATCCATCTCAAAAGATGCCAGAAGACATTTGATTATATTTTGTTTCCATTATTGGTGTACAAAACACTTTATAATGTTGCATACATCCTTACTAGGTTAAGAAACGTGTATGTATATATCCAGGCTACCTTGGAGTTGTGTGTTTGGTTCCATACCATTGCAATAAGGCAGATATCACAATAAAGCAAGTTGTGCAAATATTTGGTTTCCCAGTGTATATAAAAGTTATGTGCCGGGTATGGTGGCATGTGCCTATAGGCTGAGGCTGGAGAAGCACTTGAATCCAGGAGTTCTGGGATGTAGTGTGCTATGCCGATCGAGTGTCCTCACTAAGTTCGACATCAGTATGGTGACCTCCTGGGAGCAGGGCACCACCAGGTTGCTAAGGAGGGGTGAACTGGCCTAGGTTGGAAATGGAGCAGGTCAAAACTCCCGTGCTGATTCATAAAAGTTACGTTTACATGATACTGTAGTCTATTAAGTGTGTAATAGCATTATGTCTTTAAAAGGTGGGGGGTATAACTTAATTAAAAAAAAAAACTTGATAAAAAATGCTGAGGATCATCTGAGTCTTTAGCAAGGTGTCATCTTTTTGCTGGTGGAAGGTCTTGCCTCAATGTCAATGGTACTGATGGATCAGGGTGGTGGTTGCTGAAGGCTGGTGTGGCTGTGACAATTTCTTAAAATAAGACAATTAAGAAGTATGCCTCATTGATGGGCTCTTCTTTTCACAAAAGGTTTCTCTGTAACGATGCTGCTTGGTAGCGTTTTACCCACATTAGAGCGTCTTTCTAAATTGGAGTCCATCCTCTCAAACCTTCTGCTGCTTTATCAACTAAGTTTATGTCATATTCGCATCCCTTGTCGCTTCAACGATGTTCACAGCATCTTCACCAGGAGTAGATTCCATCTCAAGAAACCACTGTCTTTGCTCATCCATAAGCAACAGCTCCTCATCTGTTCAAGCTTTATCATGAGATTGCAGCAATTCAGTCATATCTTTAGGCTCTACTTCTAATTCTAGTTCTTGCTGTTTCTACCACATCTGCAGTGACTTCTTCCAATGGATCAAACCACTCAAAGTCATCTGTAAGGGTTGGAATCAACTCCTTCCGAACTCCTGTTAATGTTGATATATTGACCTCCTCCCATGAATCATGAATGTGCTGAATGGCATCTAGAATGGTGAATCCTTTCCAGAAGGGTTTCAATTTACTTTACCCAGATCCATCAGTGGAATCACTGTCTATGGCAGCTATAGCCTTACAAAATGTATTTCTTAAATAATAAGACTTGATAGTAGAAATCACTCTTGATCCATGGGCTACAGAATAGATGCCGTGCTAGCAGGTGTGAAAACCTTTATCTCCTTTTACATCTCCACAGAGCTCTTGGATGACCAGGTGCTTGTCAATGAGCAGTAATACCAGGGGTGCCAAAAAAGTATATACACATTTTGAGAGATGTTAAGAGATGTTTGCCATAATCAGAAGTGACTGGTCGCTGATGGTAACCACTTTGAGCACCTCTTGTAATTGCAGAAGTCAAATGTGATTTGTATTTATCTTTTGTTATCAGTATATATTAAGTATTACAGTTTTAATACAGTTTTTTCCTTTCTTGAAATGCATTCTTTTTTCCTTTTTTTTTTTGGCACCTTCTGTATTTTGAAAGGAATCTTGTTTTCCAAGAAATAAGTCTCAATAGTGGGCTTAAAATAGTCAGTAAACCATGTTGTCAACAAACGTGCTGTCATCTAGGCTTTGTTGTTCCATTTCTGGAGCACAGACTGGGTAGATTTAGCATAATTCTTAAAAGCCCTAGGATTTTTGGAATAGTTAATAAGCAGTGACTTCAACTTAAAGTCACCAAGTGCATTACCCCCTAGCAAGAGAGTCAACTTGCCCTTTTGAAGTTTGAAGCCAGGCATTGACTTTTTTTCTCTAGCTATGAATGTCCCAGATGGCACTTTCATCCACTATAAGGTTTCGGTCATCTATGTTGAAAATCTGTCACTTGGTATAGCTACTACCTTCATCAGTGGGCTCAGCTAGATCTGGAGAACTTGCTGCAGCTTCTCCATCAGCACTTTCTGCATCACCGTGTACTTTTATGTCACAGAGACAACTTATTTTCCTTAAACCTCATAAACCAATCTCTCTTAGCTTCCAGTTTTCCTTCTGCAACTTTCTTTTTTTTTTTGAGTTGGAGTCTTACTCTGTCACCCAGACTGGAGTGCAGTGGCATGCTTCCAACCACCGCAGCCTCAACGTGCTGGGCTCCGGCGATCCTTCCGCTTCAGCCTTCCAAGTAGCTGGAACTACAGGCGCGCGCTACCACGCCTGGCTAATTTTTTGATTTATTGTAGATATGAGGTCTCACCAAGTTGCCCAGGTGGGTCTCGAACCCGCGGGCTCAGGCAATCCACTCACCTCAGCCTCCCAAAGCGCGGGATTACAGGCTGAGCCACCGAGCCCGGCCCTTCTGTAACTTTCTTACCTCTGTCATCCTTCATAGAATTGAAGAGCTAGTGCTTTGCTTTGGGTTAGGGCTTTGGCTTAAGGGAGTGTTGTAGCTGGTTTGATCTTCTGTCCAGACCACTCAAACTTTCTGCCTGTAAGCATTAAGGCTGTTGTTCTTTATCATTTGTGTGTTCACTAGAGTAGCACGTTTAATTTCCTTTAATTTCCTTTGCATTCGCATCTTGTCTAATTGTTTGGTGTAGGAGGCCTAGCTTTCAGCCTGTCTCAGCTTTTGCCATTCCTTCCTCACTAAACTTGATTGTTTCTAGCTTTTGATTTAAAGAGAGAGATGTGTAACTCTTCCTTTCATTTGACACATAGAGGACACTGTAGTGTTACTAATTGACCTAATTATAAAATTGTTGTGTCTCAGCGAACAGAGAGGCCTGAGGAGAGGGAGAGAGATGGAGAATGGACAGTCAGTGAAACAGGCAGAACACAAGCTGTATTTGTCTATTTAAGTTTGCAGCCTTATATGGGCAGGGCTTGTGGTGCCCCAAAACAATTACAATAATAATTTCAAAGATCACTGATCACAGGATTGCCATTACAGATATCAGAATATTGAACAAGTTTAAAAAAATATTGTGAATTACCAAATGTGTCCCGAAGACAGGTGAGCACATGCTGTTGGAACAGTGGTGCCAGTGGGCTTACTTGACACACGGGTGTTGCAGACCTTCACAACCTGCCATGTTGTGTGGTCACAGTGCATGTGAGGGGTAGTAAAGCAGAGTGTGCCTGTCCACCTCTAGGGAGTGTCATGTGTAGTACCAGCCACAGCGAGTATTCCTGTCAGTGTCTGCTTCGACGAGGGTTTTTTCTTGTCAACTGTGTAACATTGTTATGGAAGTGTTGGTGAAAGTAATTAAACAAGAAACAGAAGTGATAGAATCATGGAGGGTTCTGGAGTGCTGAAACAGGGCAGCTCCTTAGCTTGGCTGAAACACCCTCTTTTACGCCTTATCTTTCATTGTCCCACCATCACTCGGGGCTCAGTTTCATGATGTCAGTGTCGCTCAGAGCAGTATTTTTCATGCGTGGATGGTGTATGTATGTGTCTTTTAAGGGGAAAAACCTATTCTGCAGCCTAAAGCTATTTTTTCACAAAGTAACTTAAATATGTGTATAATTACATATCACTTAATTGATCATTTTGTAGTCTTTACATAATATAGGGAATTTAAATTGAAGCAAGACCACAAAACAAAAACTATAATGTATGTTGAGAAGGAAGAGAGGAGTCGCTGGTGGTTAAAAGTTTATTAAAGAAAAGAAAAGAAGGGGAGGGAGTGGCTGGCTCTATAGAGAAAAACCAACAGCATTTGTTCTCTTGCAGGCCACTTATAAAACCCCAGTCTTGGTTTATCAGCAGTCTCCTGGCCTTGAAATGCAGGTGTCGGTGCTGCTGAAGGTCGTTCTTACAGCCTTGGAGTGTAGATGTCCACACTAAACCAGTCCACTTGTCTCTGAAATGCAACCTTAGAAAAGCAAACACTGACAGTCAGTACCAGTCTGTTATCAGTCACATAGCTTTGGGATGCGGGTCTAGGGAAAGCAGATATTGGCAGTAAGGTAATTAGTAACAGGACACTGTTAGAGCACTGTGTTAGCTTTTTGGCCATTGCAACTCTGTGCTCCGTTTGCGAGGTTTATATGATGAGTTGTTTTAACTACAACCTCCTCTCCCATACCCCTACAAACCCTATCCAAAACGACATTAATGTAACATGCTGGCAACTAGATTGTTGTGGGTCTAATTCTATATTTAATCTGTTTTTGTATTTTTACTTCAATAGCAGTAATACAGTAAATGTCTTTTTGATATATGTGTTTTATAAAAGAATGTATTTTCAGGTATTTGTTTGCTAGTGCAGAGTAATCAGACCTTATATGTAATTGAAACTTTATCAGTAGATAAGCCTCAAATGATGATTCCATTTTCATTCCTCTGTCTTTGGTATTTTCTTTTAACTAGCTCAAACTTTCAGGAGGTGTACCTTTACTCTTTGATCCTTTATTTGATATGAATGCAATTGTAATCCCATTTGATACATTTAGAATAGATGAGTCAGAATTAGAGCAGTTACTTTATTGCACAGACTCCCAGGACCTCAGTGTGCTAATGATGAGGCAGAGGTGGCCTGACAGCAGGAGCTTGCTACAGTTTGTCGAAGAATATCCTAAGGATACTTTCAATTGTTATGAAATGTGTCTCTTTTCTAAATCTTGGGTCATTGAGGCATTCGTTTTTCCCACTCTCTATTTTTCCTTGTGTTTGTGATGGTCTCTGTTTCTCTCTCTCTTTAAGGTACCTACTGTCAACAGCGGGAAGTAGAGGCCATTACGGAGGGGGTGGAGGAGGACGAGGGCTTCTGCTGCTGCGAGCCTGGCCACATTCCTCATGTGCTTTCCTTCAACGCGGCCTTCAGCCAACGCTGGCTGGCTTGGGAGGTGATCGTCACCAAGTATATTCTGGAGGGTTATAGCATCACAGACAACAGCGCGGCATCTATGCTGCAAGTCTTTGACCTACGGAAAGTGCTCACCACTTACTATGTCAAGGTATGTTGTGTGCCTGCTTTGATCCTCAGATGACCAGAGGCTCTTCTTGGGAAAGACATGTATAGATTTACTTATGCCTTGTTTCTAAGTAGTGATTTAAATTCTCTAGGATCCAGAGAAGTCAGTAAGAATACACCGCCAAAGGTGCTCTGTTTCCTGCTTTAGTGGAGTTCGTTCCATCTGTTCCTTAGTAATAGCTAACACTTGTAGCTGATGTGGTAGGTACTACACTGAGAAATGAGTATACGTACATGTACATCCGCACAGGAGTGAAAGTGTGTAACTTCCCTGTTTCACAAATTAATAGCTTAAGGATCAGAAGTTGCCGTACCCAAGGTCCCCTAACCAGCATGTGGAGTTAGGCATTTAAAACCTGCCTGGCTCCTGAGCCCTTGCTGTTAGCTACTGACTGCTTTCAGCAAACTGAGTAAAACCACTGCAGTGTCCAAGAAGCTCCCCAAGACTACCCTCACTTCTGACACCAGCTGTAATTTGTTAGAAAGACCCATATGTCAGGGCAAAGTCGTTGAACTCACATTATTCTCATGGTATTACAGATGGTATTACATCAACAGGGGAAGAGGGGTGCAGGGCATTGTCCAGAGATAACACGTTGAGGGGCTTGTCCAGAGACACCACACCGAGGGACTTCTGGCTGTCCTCTCCCAGCAAAGTTGTGTGGAAGCCCACTTCTCCTTGCAGGGTCATGGCATTGTTCACATGGTATTGCCAGCTGAGGTTCTCACCTGAGCCTTTATTGGGTGCAGTTGTGTGGACGTGGCTGACCACCCACATGGCCAACAGAAGTCTCCAGGGCCTCCAAAGGTCATGTTGCTACTGTGTGGCTCTAGGCCTTCCCAACAGAGACTCTCTTAAATAGAGGCTGGGCTTTCCAGGCTTTCCAGGTGACACCTCGGACCTGTGGGCAAAGGCCAAGCCTCTCATTGGGCAAGGCTCACCCTTTACTGCAAGATGTTCTATTTTTGCTACAGAGTTTACAGAAAGACAGCATGGGTGTGATTTGGGAGCTTCCAGGTGAAGCTAGCATTTTCAAGAGGGAAATGTGTGCTGAACTTTAACGACCTACATCTGAAGTTCCCATATCTTGTGTTACTACTTCTGCCTGCCACCTTGTTTGTACTTAAGGGGCTGGAGCTTCCATTTAATGTTTGGTTGACCTACCCTCAGGAAGCTAGAGATTAACTTTATAACTTTTTAAAATTTGTGTATATTTGTGTTGGGGGGGCATTTTCTGGTGCTATTTCTAAGTATATATATTTCTGTTGCTTTATCATTAGCTGTATTTCTATAACTTGACCTATGATTACCAGAAGGTTTTAATAACGTTCTATGAGAAATTATTCAAATAAATGGACAACGGTAACATTTTTTCACCTCTTTTAAAATATCCTAAGTTCAAAAGCTCTAAAATCAATAGAATTATTTTGAAGTTGCCTTACTGAATTTATGGTTGTGATTTTAAATTATTAAATGTGTTTCACCCAGGAAGGCCTGAGGTATGTTTTTATAGCATTCTTGAAATATATGTAAAATATTGAGCTAGAGAATGAAGTATTTTTGAGTAATGCTATCATTAGAAATAGTTGGTATTTATTTCACTGAGGAATTGGAGTTAATTCAAAATGTGATCTAACCCGCATTCTTTTTTTCCCTCTGGTTCATATTAGGGTATCATCTATTATGTTACAACCTCCTCTAAGCTGGAGGAATGGCTAGCCAATGAGACGATGCAGGAAGGACTGCGTTTATGTGCAGATCGGAATTACGTTGATGTGGACCCCACATTTAATCCCAATATTGATGAAGACTATGACCACCGGCTTGCAGGCATATCCAGGGAGAGTTTCTGTGTGATTTACCTCAACTGGATAGAATATTGCTCTTCCCGAAGGGTAAAGGTAAAGTTTGTTTCTTTCATTTCCAATTTTTTGAATCTAGATTTTTCCAAAGATAGGAGAATATCCCTGTTAGTTATTCTGAAGTCGGTTTTCCCAGACTTTCCTCCTTGACGTGGCTCAGTGTGGTTGGGCCAGAACACCTCTGTCAAAGCAGGTTACAAAGGCCTTCTCTCTCTTTCTTTCATTCTCAGTGTCCTCATCCCGCTCTCCCGTTGTCCAGGCGATGCACTGTCCGCCCTCTGCATGCACATGCATTGTCACGTGTCCCGAAGACATACATTACTTTCCACAATCTCATCCTTAAGAAGTTCTACCTCTGACCACCAGACTTAAGGATAATTAAATATCTTTGTCCCAAATACAAAGTCTAGACAAGTGCTAGCTGATAGAACTTTCTGTGATATGGAAGTGCCCTGTGCTGTCTAGTGTCACACGTGCCTATTATATGCTTGAAATATGGCCGATACAACTTAACAGAATTGCAAAATTTTTAGTTTTAATTGATTTAAATTTAATAGTCCATGTAGGTAGTACTGGCTATCACTGTAGCCAATATTGGATAGCATACATCTAGACATTGATTTTTCAGATGTTAATATGGATAAAAATGACAGGTACTTATAAAAATAAAATGCAGATTCCTGGGCCTCACCTGTGAAATTCTAATTCAGTATGTCTAAGGCTGGGAACATAAAAATCTGTATCCACCTGGGTGATTTTAATTCGGGTGGTTCTCAATCCATACATTAGTATAATGTTTCTTAACCTAAAGTTAGCTGAGTTACAGACTTCAGCCCCTACTGCTTCCTTCTAGAACTCACGACTTGTGGGAGTATTACACCCCTGGTCAGACCCTGTGTTTCTCAACTGCTGTATTAAGACCTGTGAATACAAAGCTAATTCCTATCACCACAAATGCTTTCTAAGCAAAAGCTTTGTGTAGTTGAACCACCAGCATCATGTGCAAAAAGGTTTGCTGACAACTGGTACTTTTGTCATGGTCTAGAGTGGACATACCAACCACCTTCAGATTTAGCACCTGGCTTAGTCCTTGCTTTGCAGCCACTTAGAGTAAAATACCCCATCATGTTAGCCTCTTTTCTCTTTACTCTACCAGTAAAGATGGGAGCATCCTGTGCTTCCAGTTTGCATGGTGGTTTTTGAACTTTTATATGAGATGTTCAACTGATACTAAGCAGAATAGCATATTTTTAATTGATAGCCTCAAGGAACCTCATAAGAGACTCAGAATCAAGACCAGCAGACAACAGCTGGAAATGGAGGGCCTCAAAGCTAAATTTCTCCCAGCTGGGTGCTGTGGCTCATGCCTGTAATCCCAGCATTTTGGGAGGAAGAGGCAAGAGGATTGCTTGAGCTCATGGGTTTGATACCAGCCTGGGCAACTTGGCAAGACCTTGTCCCTATGGTAAATAAAAAAAATTAGCTTGGTGTGATGGTGCGTGCCTGTGCTTCCACTACTTGGAAGACTGAGGCAGAAGGATCTCCTGAGCCCAGCAGGTTGAGGCTGTGGTAGCCATGAGTGTGCCACTGCACTCCAACCTGAGCAACAAAGCGAGACTCCAATTCACACACACACAAAAAGCTACACTTCTTCTCCCAAAAATATAACAAGCAGTGTTATTTTTCCATGAAAGAAATATACTTAAAATACTTTGCATACTGTTCTCAAATCCATGGACTTGTTTTGGCAGGGAGGGGGTAGGAGAAGAAGGGTCATATTATTCTAATGGCCCTTCCTTGACTTCACTGAAGTTGGTTACTTTTGTTGTAATTTAATGGTGATAACCTGGACTAGGAGCTCATGGTCTACCCACTTGGGAACAGAGCTTCTCCTACCTAGATGTAAGGATCCTTCTCTTGGAGATGATTCCTGAAACCATGGGTATAACTTGAGAAAATCCCCTGATAAATCAGGGTTCCAAAGATGTACCTCCAAATGCGGCTATCCCAGTCTCTTCGGGTAGCTCACTGTCCCTAATGTTTGTCTGGCTTAATGTTCTACTCTTATAATCCCTTAGAAGAAAATAACGTCTTGTATTTTTCCAGCTATATCTCCCTTCTGCTCTAGTTTTTCTTTTAAGTGAACAAGATTATCATCACCGCCTTAAAATCATGCATTGTGTTTTCTGAATCACCATTTCCTGTGTACCTTTTCCTTGAGATGCTAATTAAGCCATAAAATTTGTTGACTCCAAGCTCCAGTGCCCTCCTCTGAAATTTAGAAGCCACCTCCCACTGGAACTTTTGGTCTTGGAGCAACTGTGTTAAAATTACCTTCATTTTTAAAGTGAAAGGATACATCTCAGCTTGACTTTGTTTCCTGCTTCTCAAATGCTGTGATGTTTCTTTCACCTTTGTTGTTAGTATTAGTAGGAATTATTGGTGAGAATTTCTCCTGCAGTTTAGGGAGTGGGGCACATGCTTCTTCAGCAGTAACAAAATAGCACTACCAGGTTGCTGTAGTGTCTTCTAGCTTGCATTGTTATTGATGAGAAGTCTGCTGTCATTCTTACCTTTGTTCCTCTGAAAAAATATATGTAATGGAATGTACTTTTTTTCACTGGCTGCTTTTAAGATTTTCTCTCTGTCGCAGTTTTTCAGCAGTTTGAATATCATGTGTCTTGGTGTAGTTTTCTCATGTTTCTTGTTCTTGAAGTTCATTGAGGTTCTTGAATCTGTAAGTATATGAGATAGTTTTCAGCAGATCTGGACATTTTTCCATCATTTAAAACTGTTAAATGTTTTATTAATATATACACACAAAAACTACAAAACACTAAGAAATGTAAATATCTGTGCCTTAAGAGTGGCAATTCAACCTCCAGGGTTTATGGAATGCCTGCAGGAGACTTTGCAGATTGGATTCCCATGCTGGGAGGTCATCTTCCTGGTGAGGGGCCCATCCTTTCAGGCTCTCTCCATTCAGGGGAGATGTGCAGTCTGGTGCTCTTCACCAGACCAGATCTCAAAACCCAGCAAATTGAGAGGAAGGGATTTTTCTATTTCTGGGTAGGTGTTATCTGAGGCAGGAACAGAGGTTTTTCTTTAGCAATCTCCTTGACCATGAGGCCCAGACCCCAGCTTTGGCCCATTTTTCACAGCCATGTGGTGCCTGGTTCTTCATTTTCCTTATCAAGAAAGCCTGGAGCTGCCATCCCAGATTCTTCCAAGATCTGTCTCCAGCATTTCCAAAAATATTTTTTTCAGTTTTTCCTTCTCCCCATTTTGTGGGGACTTCAGAGACACTTGGGTAGGCTGCTTGATTGTCCTGATGCCTTGTGTCCTTTTTTTCTTCAGTGCTTTTTCTGTGTGTATTCCATTTTGCATAGAGTTTCTAGTTTTTATGGCTGTGTTTTTTGAGATCATGTATCTTTTTTCTACATTGTTTAATATGCATTAATCCCATAGAGTATATTTTTAATCTCAGACATTTGTATTACTTTGTATCTCTAGAAGTTTGATTTGTGACCTTTCTATAAAGCTTCCATGTGTCATGTGACATGCTCAGCCACTCCTCTCCCTTCTTTAATGTATGGCATATAGTCCTAGTAACCCTTTTAATGTTCTTGTGGACCAGGTCTGACCTCTGTGTCTATGGTGGCCAGTTGTGAGTGAGTGTGTGTGTGATTAGTCCTCTCCTGATGGGTTATACTTTCCTGCTACTAACCATGCCTGTTGATTTTTTATTAGATGCCAGACTTCATGACTTCTACCTTGAAGGTACTGGATGTTTCTGTATTCCTATAAGTGTTCTGGAACTTTGTTCTATGACAGTTAAATTCCTTAGGGACAGTTTGATCCTTCCAGGGCTTGCTTAGGAGGGACCAGAGCAACCTTGAGTCTAGGACTCACTTTTCCTCATGATTGAGACAGTGCTCTACTAGTGCTCCAGCCTGGTGCGAGGTCTTCCATTGTCCCTTTTGGATGATTCTTTTCTCGGTCTTGGGTCCACTTGCTCTGGAGCCTTCCCTCCCCCCCAATCCCACATTCTCCGTAGCTCTCTTTAGCCCTCTCCTCTCTGGACTGTGCCTTGTGAACTCTAGCTGACTCAAAGGCCTCTAAACTCAGCCTGTGTTCCCTTTTCTTGTGCTGTGACTGGAAATTCTCTAGGTAATGAGCTCTCTGGATTCTAGGACCTCCTCATTTGTTTCCTGTCTTTCAGGGACTGGTGTCCAGTGTCTGAAAACTGTTGTTTCGTATACTCTGCCCAGTTCTTAGCTGTTTTAGGTAGGAGAATAAATACGGTTTCTATTACTTTATCTTGCCTACAAGCAAAACCCAGAACTACATTTTTTTACAAATATTTCTTTCTCATCACAGAAGCAATACATTTTTTCAGCATAGTAATTTGGCAGGGTAGGGGAGGAAGGGAGGGGAAAAAAGAGTGAAAATTGCCCCTAATTTTAATCACCCATTATAACCACCTTTAGCATTTTTTTGCTTTTGTAACTTCAAGTCTGCACCCACTCTCTCTTTTATTTTTCTTTTCTGTTTCTTAAAACTAGTGCTCTCATACTCTTTATTTACTGTTTTGTAGCCTAGACTCAAAATTCTCTTCAAAGAGTCTGCTTGTTGAAACTAGAATATGTGCTATACAAGGTAATCTTTAAAAACAGTCTTAACAGGCAAGCAGCTAGGGCATCTCTAATGCAGTTGCCATTAATTAAGTCATCTAATTAATGGCAATTAATTAAATTAGCCAGTAATATTAAGATAATATCTTAGCTCCCCTTTTGTGTTTATTAGTTAATGGTTTATAAAACCAAAAATATAGACCATTGGCAAACTTAGAATGATTAAGCTCATTATTAGCCTATATCATTGGTTCTTCAGCTGTAGCATGCATTAGAATCACCTGGCAAGTGATGGATGGCTAAACCCTACCTTTAGAATCTGATCATATGGATCTGAAGTGACCCAGCATCTGCATTTCTAGCAAGTTTCCAGGTGATGTTCATGCTGCTGGTCCTAGTCTGTGCTTTGAGAACCACTGCCCTAGATTGTTCTTGGCAACAGAGATACTACTAAGATTTTCTGTAGTGCTGTATAAGGTAAACCATTTTGTATGATTTTGTATGTATGCATACATACATATATATATGTCAGTGATTATTATTGGGCTTTCTTAGGGTGAAAGACGAGAGTTACTAACTCAGTAATCAAGGGGTACAGTTGCTAAAAAATAAAAGGCTGTGAGAGATGATATTCTGTGGATATCTGTTTGCTTTTCTTTACTACATTTATAGTCACTAATTGGCTACACAGCTGCCTTTCATAGCCTGCTTGTCAAGTTATGGTCAGAAATAACTAGTAGATAGAATATTATATTTTCAGGAGAGGGGAATCTTAATAATACCAGTAAGTGCTTTGAAATCTTTAGCTAAGATCCTAATATTTTATAATAGAGCCATTTTTTCTTATTATCTTCCAATATTATAAAGTTCTAGATCTTATTTAAAGACTCCAAAGACCCTCCCTATACACATTCATGTTTTACTTCATACTGCTTTATTACTAAGTTTATTTTTATTAGAACTTTTAAGAGAGAGAAATTATATACTAGTTGAGTTCCTTATCACAATCTCTGATGTATTAATTAGATATCTTCTGATTTGTTAAATACTTACATATCCTTCTGATAACTAATGTTCTTTTTTCCTAAAGCCATTGGATGTGGATAAAGACTCATCCCTGGTGACTCTTTGTTATGGACTCTGTGTTCTGGGGCGGAGAGCTTTGGGGACTGCATCCCACCACATGTCCAGGTGAGGAGGTGTCTCTGTTCTCAGGAAGAATGTGGAGGCTGTATAACATAATCTGAAATCATTTTTCATGGAGGCATTCATTCTATACTAATTTGTTGTATAAGTCTCTTAGGTTTTATATTTCTGTAGATCTTTTTGCTGAACATAGTTGAGTGGTTGGAACTGGTTAACAGAGCTAGCTTTTAAAACTTATGCATGTGTGTATAGTCACATTTTAAAATATAACCGTCCTGTGAAGTTTGATTGGTCTGTACTTCTCTAATAGATTTATTTATTTATATTTCTTCATAATTCCTTGTAGTCTTTGTCCAGGTTACTTACACTTTTAATAGAGTCGCATGTATTAGATTTTGGGACTCTAAACTGAATTCCCTGACATATATATCCAAATGTGTCAGAATTAAGGGATACTGCATATTTTCCATTTCTCCTGATAACTGCGTTTCCCAGTACAAGTGCTTTGCCTGTTGTTTATTTTATGGACTTACTGTTACATTGGCTCATCAACAAAGGCCCGGGTCCCATGAGCCCTGTCTCTTGTGATTCTGGTTCAGGGAATCTGAAGTTAATTCCTGGGGTCTGTATTTTCAGAGCACTCCCAGGTGATTCTGATGCACACTCAGATATAAGAGTCAGAGTCATGGAAGACTTTTGTCAAAACATGTAAACTTTTATCTCCAATCTTGACAGTAATTTAGAGTCATTCCTCTATGGATTGCATGCCCTATTTAAAGGAGATTTCCGCATCTCTTCAATTCGAGATGAGTGGATCTTTGCTGACATGGAATTGCTACGAAAAGTAGTCGTCCCTGGAATTCGAATGTCCATTAAACTTCATCAGGTAAGAAGACAAGGCTTCTCATTCACTTCCAGTGTTTACTGGTACTCTTTCTTGTGACCTCAAAGTTACATTTTTTAAGAACCTTTTGAGAAATATTGTGATCTGAACCAAAGAAATGCATGATTTAATGACAAGATATTAAATCCCAAAACCTAAACCTATATTTCTATAGTAATTTTGAATATTGATATTAGAGAGAGACTGATCTAGGCATGAATTTGAAGAAAAATTAAGCAGTGACAGGCTGGAAATAAAGATCTTTGGCTCCTTGGTAGTTGATTTGACTTATGTGATTGTAATTCATGCCTCTTCCCTGTGTGAACTTAGCTAGCTCTAAATGCAGTGTAGTCACATTCTGGGATTGGCGTGCTGTTACTGAGCTGTGTATTTCATTTCATATGCTTTGTAGAATAGCAGGTAGGACGGATGTAGCCTCAGTTAAATAATCCTTGTAGGTTAATAACATTAAAATGAAGCCCCCGTAATACATTTCCAGAGTCCTCAGTCATTTCAAGAGTATACTGTATTGTGAAGTTAGGTACAGGCAGTTGTTCCTCTGGTCATCCCACTGGACAGTAGTCACCCGATTCAATGAGAAAACCTGATAAGACTCATTAAAATGCATCTGCAGTGCTCAAATGAAATTGAATATTTCCCCCCCAAACAAAAGGGGTATTACTCTTCAAGTGATTTTACTGTGACCTAAAAGTGTTGGAGTTAAGTTAAAATCTCATATTCTTTGGGAGTATTACTAATAAGGGATATGTTATTTGAAAGTCTCTGTGAAAATGGAATACTATTTTGAGAATGATGGGAAAATACTCATTTGAGATCAAATAGGATTTTCCATCTTCAGAATAGCTTAGAGTTTAGAAACAAAATTTAATGCATTTAAAAGAAAAAAGATAATAAATTCAGATTAAAATGTTTTTAAACTTAAAAATTTCTCAAATAATACCAATTGTCTATCTGCTACATAAGAAATACTTTCTTTTATATAACATAATTATCTAACAGCTTCTGACAAACTTCTTAGATTAATCCTAAATGTTGTAACAGACATTTTATCTCCATTTGTACCAGCTTAAAACACTACATGGTGCTTCTCATCTTTGCATGAGCAGCTCATCCTCCCAGTAAGGTGCACTTTGCAGTAAAAAGTGATCTCTTGCAGAGCCCAAAGCCTCTGGGACCGTAGGTTCCTGCCTCCAGTCTCTCTTTTGCAGAACTCTTGCCTGGGACCACCAGGTCAGTTTCCTTATGTGTTCTTTTGACTGTGGTATTATTGCCTGCATCAGTAGTTCTCCACTTCACATTCTGGCCCAACATACTTGGACACAGCACACTCCCGTCATGAGCCACGACTGCCAACCTCAGTTATGCAGGGAGGGTGAGGATGTGTGGAGTAGGAATGCAGAAGCCGTGGAGGGCTGAGGGGAGGTGGAAAGTGTAAATGTGACCTGGAGAAGTCCCTTGATATGATACACCTTCCGGAAGGAAGAGATTAACCTGTAAAGTCATGTATTGATCGTCACTTTGAACACGATGTTGGATTGCCTGTGAGGCGTTCTCAGGCCCGGGAGAAATAGGTGTGCATGTCAACACTGGTCCTTGGTGAAGTTCATCTATCACATACACAGGAAAATCCATTACAGTGAACAACAAACAGGCTTATATACTGAAAGAAAGGATGTGTCTACACCTGCCACACAACCCTGCAGTTCCACTTCTAGAGGATGAAAGCACAGTTGATTCTTGAACAACATGAATTTGAACTGCATGCATTCACACAGATTTTTTTTTTTCAATAAATATGTTGGAAAAATTTTTTGGAGATTTGCAACAATTTGAAAAAACTCACAGATGAACTATCAGCCCTAGAAATATTAAAAAAAATTAAGACAAAGTTAGATGTGTCATGAATGTATAAAATATATGTAGATAGTACTTTATCATTTACTACCATAAAGTATATACAAATCTGTTATAAAAAGTTAAAATTTATCAAAACATACATAAACAGACCATACATGACTCCATCCATGTAAAAATATGAACAAGTATAAAGATACAGTATTAAATCATAAGTGCATAAAACTGTCATAGCTGCTGTACTACCATGATGATTTCGTAGCCATCTCCTGTTGTGGTTGTAAGTACATCCTAAAACACACCACATGGTACTCCTCATCTTTACGTGAGCAGCTAGCTCATCCTCCCAGGAAAGTGCACCTTGCAGTAAAAAAGTGATCTCTTACAGGCTTGTGTATTTCTCATCATGTTGAGTGCAGTACTGTAAACCCTGAATAACACTATGGGTTGCCACAAAGTGCCACAAGTGTTGCTGACATTCTCCCAAGAAGCAGAGAAAAGTCGTGACATTACAAGGAAAAGCTGAATTGCTTCATATGTATGTAGATTGAGGTCTACAACTGCAGATGCCACCATTTCAAGATAAATGAATCCAGCGTAAGGACCAAGATAAATAAATAAAAGGAAAGTCATGAAGACATCACTGCAGTCACACCAGCAGGTGTGAAAATCTTGTGCTTCTTGAAAAATAGCATTTGTATCTTGTATTGAAAATGCAGCTTTTATGTCGGTGCAGTGTTGCTACAAGAAAGGCATACCTATAGACTCTAATATGATTTGATAAAGAGTGAAGTCATTATATGACAACTTAAAGCAAAAGGGAGGTGAAGGACCTAAAGCTGGAGGACTTAATGCTAGCAAAGGATGGTTTGATAATTTTACAAAGAGGTTTGCCTTTAAAAAAAAAAAAAAGCCAAGATTACAGAAGAAGCAGCCTCTGCCAACCATGTTCCTAGACATCATTAAGAAAATCATTGAGGAGAAAGGATATCTGCCTGAACGGGTTTTTGATGCTGATGAAGGTACCCTATTTCAGAATAAAGGGCCAGAAAGGATGTTTATTAGTAAAGAAGAGAAGCGAGCACTAGAATTTAAGGCAGGGAGGAATAGATTAACTCTACTGTTTTGTGCAAATGCAGCTGGGTTTACGATCAGGACTGTCCTTGTCTATACAGTTGCTAACCCCCAGTCAGCTGTATAGATCAATGCCAGCTGCCAGTCTTTTGGCTGGCTGTACAAGAAGGCCTGGACAACGAGAATCCATTTTCTGGATGGGGCCATCCATGCTTTGTCCCTTTTTTGTAAGAAAGTGGCCTTTTAAAGGTCTTTTGTTACTGGACAGTGCAACATTAAAGGCATTAAAGTGGTCTACTTGCCCCCAAACAGTGTCTCTGAATCAGCCTCTAGATCAGGAGGTCATAAGGACCTTTAAGGCTCATTACACGCAGTGCTTTATGGAAAGGATTATCAATGCTATGAAGAGAACTCCAACAGAGAGAACATTCTGAATGTCCAGGGGGATACTACCATTGAAGATGCTATCATTATTATAGAAAAATGTGCAAAAGCCATCAAGCCTGGAACAAATTCCTGTTGGACAAGACTGTGTCCTGATGTGCATGACTTCACAGGATTTACGACATGGCCAATCAAAGAAATCATGAAAGAGAATGGTAGCTATGGAAGAAAAGGTGGGGTGGTGAAGGGTTTGAAGATACAGATCTTGGAGAAATTCAAGAGCTAATAGGCAGCATACCAAAGGAATTAAGAAAAGATGACTTAAAGGAGATGAGTGCTTCCAACCAGTGCGGAAGAAGACATAGAAGAGGCAGGACCAGAAAACAAATGGATATTAGGCAATTTGGCAGAAGGGTCCTGATTATTTAAGAATGCTTTTGACATCTTTTACCACATGGATTTTTCTATGATTGGAGCACTGAAGCTAAAGTAAACAGTGGAAGAAGCAGCGTTATCATATACAAAAATCTGTAGAGAAACAAAAATGTCAGACAGGAATTACAGTGTATTTCCATAAAGTGACATTGAGTGCCCGCCCCTTCTTTCTCCCTTCACCTCTTCCTCCTCTGCCACCACTGAGACAGCAAGACCAACCTCTCCTCTTCTTCCTCCTCCATCTAGCCTACTCTGTGTGAAGATGAGGAGGATGAAGACCTTCAGGATGATCCACTTCCACTCAATGAACAGTTAATATATTTTCTCTTCTTTATGGTTTTGTAATAACATTTTTTTCTCTAGCTTACTTTTAGTGTATAATACATATAGCATACAAAGTATGTGTTAATCGAGTGTTTATCCTATTAGTAAAGCTTCTGGTCAACAGTAGGCTATTAGTAGTTACATTTTGGGGAGTCAAAAGTGGACATATAGATGGATTTCAAGTGCATGAGGGATCCGTGCTCCTAAACCCTGCCAACTCTTTATGTCCACATAAAGACTTAGACATAATAGCCTCAAACTGGAAACTACCCAAATGTCCATCAGTAGATGGGCATACAAATTATGGCATATTCACACTATAGAATATTACCCTGCAATTGGCGGGGTACAGTGGTTAACACCCATAATCCTAGCACTTTGATAGCTGAGACAGGAGAATTGCTTGAAGCCAGGAGTTCCAGACCATCCTGGGCAACATAGCAGGACCTTGTCTCTACAAAAAATAAAAACAACAACAACAAAAAATGAGCCAGTTATGGTAGCATGCACCTATCAAAGTAAAAATAAGGAATATTACTTAGCACTAAAAAAATTAAGTGTGATTATACACCACCACATGAATGCATTTCATACATTTTGCAGAGCAAGAGAAACCAAATATAAAATTAATATGTACTATGTGATTTTATAAACTAATCTATAGTGACAGACAGCAGATCAGTGGTGCTGGAATGTAGAAAGTAAATGCCGGAAGGAAGGAGGAGCTTTTAGGGGTGATGGAAGTCTTTGAGTCTAGATCGCAGCCTCGGCTACAGGGTGTGTGCATCTGTCAAGACACATCTAACTATACACTTAGAGTGGGTGTATTTTGTTGTATGTAAATTATATCTCAAACCTGACTTTAAAAAAGCTGTTCCCAGAGAACTAAAAATATGAAACTTCTGTTAACCTTTTCTGTTAGACACAGTCTTTGATTATGTGTTTTTAGCACTTCAGGGGTATTTCAAGTTTTTTCCTTTACGGTTCTTTTTTTCCTTTGCAATTCTTTGGATTTCCCCTCCAATCTAAAGTATTACATGTGCTTACTCTCTGGAAATTAAAACTGTTGTGATCTGTGTGATATTTACAATTGCATAGTGCCTTACAGTGTACCCAGTACTTTGTGTATGTTATAGCACCAAAGCCCAGAATGTAACCTTAATCACAGTTTTGTAGCTGAAGATTAACCAAAACTCAGATTAAGCAAATTGCCTTTTTCATGTGTTTTCCCTTTATTGTCCTCTGTGTTTTATAAAACATCTCCTCCTTATTTGTTTTCTTTTCCTATTAGTCTTTTTGAGGATTACATGTTTGTTAGAACTAAAACAAACCAATCAAAAGTCCAGAGGGGTTTACAGGTGCTATTTGCTGAAACTTTTAGTCTGTGACGTTCTTGAGGACGGGAATAATTTATTAGTCATTATATTGTCATTGCTTAGCACAATACCTGGTGGCGTAAATGTTTGTTTAGTCAATGAGTTTTACGGTATACACACACACACACACACACACACACACACACACACACACACATATACATATTCTATAAATCTGTTTATAACATCTCAAGTGTATTTCTAAAATGCTTCTGAAAGTGTTAACCAGAAGAACTGGTAACATCTCTTTTTATTTGCTTGAAAAAATATTAAAAGTAAATATTTCCTGTTAGCAAGCATCTTTGTAGACTGTGTGTCGTCATATGGTATCCAGGAAGCATTCACTGCTGATATTTGTTACATCTCTTCTTACTTCTAAGTTAACGCATTTCCACCTATGTGTATAAATATTTTCCATTTTAAAAACATAATTGTGCTATACAAATTAATCTGTAACATGTTATTTTTGTACTGAATGTAGCTGAATACCTTTTCAAATCAGTACATATAAGGGCTTCACAGTTCTTAGTGACTCTGTCATATTCCAGAGTATAATTTTTACTACAGAATCATTTCCCTGATCATGGACATACTGCTTGTTTCAAATATTTTCTGGCCAAAACAACACTGCAGTGACGTCACATCCTCACTCAGCCATTTTTAAGGCCAATGACAAGAGATATTTAAGCAACATTAAACAGTCTTCACTCTGGGCATGCCTGATGATTTCCAACTTTGTGTCCATTTTATTGAGAAAATGATTATTGACTATGTCTGTACTTTTATACAAAGACAGCACTCCTTCCCTAATAGATCTCCTTGCTAAAAGGCAGCACATCACATGACCTCTGGATACCTGCTGGCGTGTTTCCCAGAGAAGTTGGAGAGTCAGTGAATAGTAGAGTCAGGAGCTGCCTGTCGGTGGGTTATGTTATGAATGCCGTCTCAGGTCAGGCTCTCTAGAAGATGCCAGAGATCAGGATTCTCATGCAAGAGATTCACTGAGGCATGTACTCAAGAAATGTTTGTAAGGAAGTGGTGGAGCAGAATAGAACACAGAAGGAAGCAAGCAGCAATGTGTTTTAGCCCCAGGGACTCTGGAAGGTGCTCTGGAGAGGGAATGTCTCTTTACTACCTGCCCTGCACACAATGGTGAGTGGGCTCCCTGGCAGCTTCCACCTAGGCCGCTCTGTTGCCGTAGACCCTGCTTAGGGGAGGGAACATCTGAGCTGGACATGCCTTACTTAGAAAGGGACATATGAGCTGGACATCTGTGAGCAAAAGCCCTGCTTAGGCGGGAATATATCAGAGCTGGATATATCTGAGCAAAGGCCCTGCTTAGGAAGAAATATCTGAGCTGGACATCTGTGAGCAAAGGCCCTGCTTAGGGGAGGGAACATCTGAATCGGACATCTGTGAACACTCAGAACAGGAAAGGCACACCTGAAACAGCCTTGCAAAAGGATCCACGTGAGACACCTGTAAGGTGCTCTGCATCTGGCCTGAAGTGATTCTGATATTTCCACTCTTCTCCCACAAGACTTGGTTTTGTGAAAGTAGTGTGTGTGCCTTGCTCCCTACCACCTCTCCAGTGCCCTGGGTCTGTTGTGTGATGGGCTCCAGTTCTCACCAGGAGACATCATACTGTTGTTTTCTCAGTCTTCGCTGACCCTTCTGCTTTCCCTGTGAGTTCTTCTGCCTGGACCCCTTTGCTTTCCCCCACAGTGCCCATCTTCATCCTGTCCTCGTTCCTTAGGTCCAGCACAATACCGCCTCCACTGTGTGGCTTTCCCAGTCATACCACCTGCACTTGGCAGCTTTTTCAGTGAACTCGTATAATCACATCATTTTTGTTAGATTTAGTTTTTTTGAGTCAGTGTCTCACTCTGTCACCTAGGCTGGAGTACAGTAGCACAAGCATATTTCACTACAGCCTCGACCTTCTGGGTTCAAGTGATCCTCCTGCCTCAGCCTTGTGAGTAGCTGGGACTACAAGCATGCACCACACCCAGTTAATTTTTTGATTTATTGTAGAGCTGAGGTCTCACTATGTTGCCCAGGCCGGTCTTGAACTCCTAGGCTCAAGCGGTTCCCCTGCCTTGGGCTACCAAAGTGCTGGGATTACAGGTGTGAGCCATCAGACCTGGCCACATTAATTTCTAAGTCAAATGAAAAAGCACTCTAAGAAATGTATTCAAGTCTCAGCATTACCACTTGCTGACTTTCTTCATCCAGGAAGCAGCTAAGCCTATAAGTTTCAGTTTTGAAACATGAGGAATACAGATATTATCTGCTCAACCTGCTTGACAAGATTGTTGTAGGAATCAGAGGAAATAATGCATTGTGGAACATTTCCCATTGGGAAGCATCATTCATGTGCCCAGTGGTGCCTCATGGTTCCCAGAGCGTAGACTGGAGGCTGTGTCCTTGGGTGACGCCTCTGTACTCACTTTTCTCCCTGCAGGTAGCTCAAACTCTGGACACTTGGCTTGAGTACAATTTAGGCACTTCACCTGGGTACAAAAATATATCAACCTCCCAACTATAAATATGAAGGTAGCCAACATAATATTTGTATTCCCTTAATAACACACTATTTCAAAAATTTAGATTTGTGTTATGGCTACTTCAGTATACATCCTGTATCCCCTATTAATTTGTAGGTTTATAAAAAGGAAACACATTTCATCCATGCTACCTGGCACAGAATCCTGCACATGGTAGATACTGAATAACTGCTTATCAGGCAAATGAGTGGTTATGAAAGACCATAAGGATTTGCAGGGAAGATTCTTCTAACTTCTGGAGGACTAGGACCCTGAATCTGTGCTCAGAGCTTTGAGCCATATCTTAACTCAGGTAGGATAAAGTAGTATATTAGAACCATCCTAGAGATGGGGCTTTATGAGAAAAGTGCTTAGTTAAAAAGAATCACAATGTAGAGACCTTTAATGTCTTTTTAGTCATCCTTAACTAACAGTGAAATACCTTCAACAGAAAAAAGATACATGAATGAAGATGTGAAAACCAACTTGAAAGAGACAAAGAAAATATATAGATATTGGAATTGATGTTTGTTCATCTAGAATTTAGAGGAGAGGGTTGGATTACAGAATTTACAAAAGTAGGATAGCAGTAAGGAGCTCATCCCTAACCTGATTTCAAGTGAGAATCCATAATTTCTAATAATATTAATGTGTTGATATGAAATCATCATAATAAACCAGTTTTCAGAATGTTCACTTAGTAATTCTAGAAGTTATCATCATTCTTGAAGTCATTCTCTTCCTAAAAACCCACCTGTTTTCTATTTTTGTGCCTAGGATCATTTTACTTCTCCAGATGAATATGATGACCCCACTGTGCTCTATGAGGCCATCGTGTCTCACGAGAAGAACCTGGTGATTGCCCACGAGGGGGACCCTGCATGGCGCAGTGCCGTCCTGGCCAACTCACCCTCACTGCTCGCGCTGCGGCACGTCATGGACGATGGCACCAATGAGTACAAGATCATCATGCTCAACAGGCGCCACCTGAGCTTCCGGGTCATTAAGGTGAGCACCTGAGGGCACATGCATACAAAACGGAAGTTGGATGACTTGTGACTGAAATTCTTTCCACAGGAAAAAAAACCAGCTTTACAACATGAGTGTCTTATTCCTGAGCATGTGATTTGACTTACTTTTTTCGGTAATTTATTCTGTTCTCTGAAATTTTCCCATGTGCCACAAAACCTTAAAATATTTGCCTGAAGCCGGGCTCGGTGGCTCAGCCTGTAATCCCGCGCCTTGGGAGGCTGAGGTGAGTGGATTGCCTAAGCCCGTGGGTTCGAGACCTGCCTGGGCAAGCGAGACCTCATTTCTACAATAAATCAAAAAATTAGCCGGGCGTGGTAGCGTGCACCTATAGTTCCAGCTACTCGGAAGGCTGGGGCGGGAGGATCGCCGGAGCCCAGCGGGTCGAGGCTGCGGTGGCCGGGAGCGGCCACTGCACTCCAGTCTGGGCGACAGAGTGAGACTCCAACTCCAAAAAAAAAAAAAAAAATATTTGCTTATACACTTGGCTTGAGTACAAATCAGGCATTTCAACTGGGTTCAAAAATTTGTCAGCCTCCCAACTGTAAATATGATGCAGCCAATATAATATTTGCATTTTTTTAATAACATGCTATTTCAAAAATTCAGATTTGTGTTATGGTTACCTCAGGATATGTCCTGTATCCCCTATTAACTTGTAGGTGTTTATCCGTTATGTGGCATGTTGTATATCTGTTACACATGCAATTTGGGCAGCCTCTTTTTGTAAATAGTCAACAACGTATTGCTAATGTGATACAATTCCTAGATTGCAACTAATAGAGGTCAGAAGCTAAATGATTCACTCTAACTTTCTATCATTTTTTTTTAAACATTTCAGGTCTTTAGGAGGCTTAATCTCTGAAATTTTATTAGGTAGTTTGCAGTTATTTATTTTTTATCAGCTTCATTTAATCAACCCCAGATGTCTCAATTTTTCTTATTAGAAATATTTATAACCTCTCATTTCTATAAAAAATATCTATTGTCTTATAAAATTCAGTGCTTTGCCAATTTGGAAAATTAAGTGGACTCCATTTTACTTGATACCTTTAAAGATAGAGCAGCGGGAAAGCCCTCTTAGAAGTGTGGCCTGCTTACATTGGTCCCTGCTTTTCCCAGTTGGCATCCTAATGTCTTTGTATTCTTCCCACTTCTGCTTATCTGTGTGAATGCTAATCTTGGCCCTTCACCTGATGCCTGTGTGTTCTGGCTTTCAGGTAAATAAGGAATGTGTCCGGGGTCTCTGGGCAGGGCAGCAGCAGGAGCTCGTTTTCCTGCGTAACCGGAACCCAGAGAGGGGCAGCATCCAAAATGCAAAGCAGGCCCTGCGGAACATGATCAACTCCTCCTGCGACCAGCCTATCGGCTACCCAATCTTTGTCTCACCCCTGACAACTTCTTACTCTGAGAGCCACGAACAGCTGAAAGATATTCTTGGGGGACCTATCAGCTTGGGGAACATCAGAAACTTCATGGTGTCAACCTGGCACAGGTGAGTTGTGGGGTGGTGCTTCTCAGTGGGAGTGTGTGCAACCCTTCTGTCTAGGCAGCGAATACCAGTGTCATCAGGAAGCCCCTGGGAGAATGCAGATGCTGGTGTAAAGCATCAGCCTGTATCTGGGCACTCTGAGTGGACACTGGGCGTTTTTATCTTCAAAATATCGTTAAGTCTAACGTGCAACCCAGGTAAAACCCTAGTATGTAGTAGAATCTTTAATAACTTCCTTTTCTGTGTTTAATTTTTTTTTTTACTTCCTATTGCATATTGCCACAATTAGAACGTGTGGACCAGTAAACAGGACAAATAAAGAGAAAAACATAAGAAATCTGCAAGTTGGTTCCTTCCTTCTCTCTGGTCATTGTGTTCCAGCACTAGGGGGCGCTCTGTGTGTGCGGGAACTCCTGGCGGGGGATGCAGGTGTTACCCAAACTCAGAACCACAGTGTGTTCAAAGAGTCATGTGATTTTTCTTTTTCATCAGTTGACTATGATGCTTGACATAGGAGCAGTATAGTTTGGTGAATGGGGAAGAAAAATTGCAGAACATGTTTTCGGTTTCTTAGAGTCACTGTTCAGATCCTTAACTCTCAGGGCCCAAGAAACGCGGACTCTGGCAATTAGAACAGAAACTCTCAAGCTCGGTCCCTGTCCCCACAGAAGAAGGAAAATAAGCCAGGGAGTGTTCAAAGAAATTTTCTTTTCAAAAAGTAGCTGTGGTGCTGGAACCTGCTTAAAGAAAAAAATTATTTTCCCCTGAGAGAAATAGGGTGCCCACGCCCATTGCTTGGTCACCCTTCATTTAAAAACAAAACAAAATGTGAAACACCATGGCAGCAGTGCCTTCAGTGTGCTCAGTAGCTGTGGAAAAAAAGTGTTCAGGTCTGCGTGCTGCCGAGTCACTGGACAGACACCGGCAGGAGCTCTGTCTCCAGCTATGATCTTAATGGTACTGCTGTGTTACATATAGTTCTTTGTTATGATGTAAGAAAGAAAAGTAAAGCTGACTGGAAAGATTTGAGACAGTGACTAAAAGAATGTAGTTCTTAAGCTGTTTTTTGAAGACATAATAAAGGCCATGTGCTATGGCTCAAGCCTGTAATCCCAGTACTTTGGGAGGCCGAGGCGAGAGGATTGCCTGAGTCCAGGGGTTCAAGACCAGCCTGGGCAACTTGATGAGACTTCATCTCTATAATAAATCAAAAATTAGCCGGGTGTGATAGTGCACACCTGTAGTTCTGGCTACTTGAAAGGCTGAGGCGGAAGGATCGCCAGAGCCCAGCAGGTCGATGCGGGAGTGTTGGTTGTGAGCGTGCCACTGCACTCCAGCCTGGGCAACGGGGTGAGACTCCAACTAAAAAAAAACAAACCTAAGAAACATAATAAACTGTTCTGTTCCTGATACTTGATACATAATAAAGACTTTCCAAGGTGAACATTAGTAGCAATAGCAGAAGTGCCTGTTTTAAAGTAGTCTTGGGATAATGCTTCCCCTCCGTCCTTGTTCCCAGGCTCAGGAAAGGCTGTGGAGCTGGTTGTAACAGCGGTGGCAACATTGAAGATTCTGATACTGGAGGTGGGACTTCCTGCCCCGGGAACAGCGCAGCACCTGCCAGTGATCTGCACAGCCATGCATCCCAGGGCAGCACTGGAAACCCAGGGCAGGGGCCAGGGACAGGGCTCCAGCCACCCGTTGCAGCCTGTCCTCCAACACTAGGTAATGTGAGACTGAGTTTTGGTGTTGTGGTGACCTCCTGGCCCTGGGCCAGTTAGGAATTATGTACAGAGGGTTCATAGGACCTGCTTGGAAAGGCAGATGTGGAATCTTCTCTTTGATTTCTGGTTATGCATTGTCCTATTTGTTTATGTTGCTCATGTTATATATTTGTGTGTGTGTACGTGTGTTATATATACTTTGTAACTTTATATTTGGCGTAAGTAAACATTTGCTATATTAATGGTTCTTTTTTTTTTTTTTTTTTTTTTTTGAGTTGGAATTTCATTCTGTCACCTAGGCTGGAGTACAGTGGCACGCTCACAGCCATGGCAGCCTCGACCCTCGACCTGCTGGGTTTAGGTGATCCTTCCGCCTCAGCCTTCCAAGTAGCTGGAACTACAGATGCACACCACCACACCTGGCTAGTTTTTTGTGTGTTTTATTGTAGAGAGGAAATCTCACCAAGTTGCTCAGGCTGGTCTCAAACCCCTGGACTCAGGCAATCCTCTCACCTCGGCCTCCCAAAGTGCTGGGATTACGAGGCTGAGCCACCATGCCCGGCGGGTTCTTTAAAAAAATAATTTTTAAAAGCTAATGATATTTATCATAATTAATGTAACTTCTCTCCTGTTGGACAGTGACTTGGTTTTCTCAGATATAATGTTGTAAGAATCTTTTTATATAAATCTTTGTAATCACTATTCTCTTAGGCTGGAGACTTTAAAAATGTAATCACCAGACCAAAGCTTAGGAGAATAAGACTCTTGATATATAATGCCAAAATTCTTTCCAGAAAGTGTTTTTTTCCGTTTG
This sequence comes from Tarsius wallacei, assembly GCA_963574415.1. Classification (NCBI taxonomy): domain Eukaryota; kingdom Metazoa; phylum Chordata; class Mammalia; order Primates; family Tarsiidae; genus Tarsius; species Tarsius wallacei. Next base: position 7,089 of record CAUYQG010072907.1, on the reverse strand, counting down.
GAGCTCTCATCAGTCGTGTGGCCATCACCAGCTCCACCTCTGCCCCCTGGCTGCTATTGTGGGGCAGGGCTGGTTCTTTCATTCATTTGGCATTGTTCTGATACCTGAGAGGGGGTGTTTAACACGTTCATCAGCTGCTGTTGTTTTTGAAGTGCCTGTTTAAGTCTCTGGCTGTTTTTTTATTTGTTGCCTTTTTAGTATAGATTTGTATTTTACTTTCTGGGTCTGAGTTCTTTATCAGCTTCCTCTACTGTGGATGCCTTTTCTCTTCCTGCCCCTTGGCTTTTCTCTTCTCCTGTGAAGAGTGGCTCCCTTCCTTCCATGAATGTTCTTAGTTTTAGTGGAGGCAGTTTACTAATCTTTTTTTTTAATGATCAGTACTTTTCATATGCTATTGAAGAAAACATTCCCTTCCCAGGCCCTCAAGGTGTACTCTCACTAATCCCTGTTGGCATGAGAGCTATAGGACTCAGTCTCATGTGCCCTGTGGCTGGTCAGCCTGGCCCAACACTGTCCTCTCCCCAACTGCTGCACATGGATCAGATGAAGTTTAAGACATTTACCTGGGCCAGGCTCAGTGGCTCAGCCTGTCATCCCAGCACTTTGGCAGGCCGAGGTGAGTGGATTGCCTTAGCCCACAGGTTCGAGACCAGCTCAGGCAACTTGGTGAGACCTCATCTCTACAATAAATCAAAAATTAGCTGGGCATGGTAGCACGCTCCTGTAGTAACAGCTACTTGAAAGGCTGAGGCGGAAGTATCACCATAGCCAAGTAGGTCAGAATTAGGGTGTCTGTGAGCTTGCCATGGCACAACAGCCTGGACAACAGATTGAGATTTCAACTAAAAAAAAAAGACATTTACTTAAATTTAAAAATAAATGCCCCAGTGGGATTGGATGAAAGATTCAAATAGATGTGCGATCAACATTTGAGTGTTCTTTATTTCCAAGTGAAAATCTAAAACTTCCAATGTCCTTCTTTAAATGTGTATTTTGCCTTTACATTGATTAGCTCTTTTTATTTTCAGGTAAAGAGTACATGTAGCTATACTATCAATATAATTATTGATTATTTTCTAATCTTGACATTACTTTTATGAGTTAGGAAAAAGGCAAGTCTGAAGAATTCTATCAAGCCTCTTGTAAAAGGATGCAAAAGAACTTGTTATTCAGGGGCACTGATAATTCGTATTTAGTAAAGATCCTTTAATGTGTGTGAGAGTTACAATGTGGTATTCACTGTCTCTAGGCAGTGTAGCCTCTCATGGAACAGGCTAGAAGGGTGTAATACTAGGCTTCGAGGACAGTAGTTATAGTGCTTGCACATAGGAAGACCTTAATAAATATTTATCTTTTAATTGACAAATAAAAACTGTATATGTGTGTGTGTGTACGTGTGTAGCATACAATGTCATGTTTTGACGTATAAATGTATTGTGAAATGATTAAATCAATCTCACATGTCTGTCCCCTTGTGTACTTACCACTTTTTGGGTAAGAACATCTTAGATCCACTTAGCACTTTGTAAGCGTACAATGCGTTATCATCAGCTGTAGTCACTGTACTGTGTACTACATCTCCAGAATTTCTCCTGGCCAGCTGGAACTTTGCCCTCTTTGGCCAGCATTCCTCACTCCTCCCACTGTCCCAGCCCCTGGCAGTCGCATTCCGCTCTCTGCTTCTATGAGTTGGACTTTCTTATATTCCACTGAGTGGAATCATGCAGTATTTCTTGGTAAATCTTTCTGACCATCTCATCTCTGTAAGATATTTCATTTCTGAGATATCAAGGAGGGGTTCTTGTTATTCTGAAATCTTTCTGTGAAAGATATCTTAGGATTTATCCCAACTTTAAGTTTTGATGCTTGCTATAGTATAGTTAATTATGGATTCTGCATGTCCCAGAATTTGAATTTTTAAAAATTTTAGCAACTAAAAATTATACTATAAAAACTATATAAGAAAACAGATCTCAGGTATTTCTTTCTCTCTGGCAACTCTAAAAGTGTTAGGTATGAATATTAAGCTGTCAGGTCCCCAGGCCAGTGCTTCAGGAGAGTCTGGGAGTAGCCCAGCACTGTGTGTACCTTGTTCCCAGGACTGAGTGCTGCTGTCTCTCCCCAGGCATGAGCCGCAGCTCACACTCAGTGCAGTCCAACCTGGCCAGGCAGTCGCCCGCCCGTGCCTCGGTGGCCAGCCAGTCCTCCTATTGCTACAGCAGCCGGCACTCATCCCTGAGGATGTCCAGCGCAGGCTTTGTGCCCTGCCGGCGCTCTTCCACCAGCCAAATCTCACTCCGCAACCTGCCGTCATCCATCCAGTCCCGCCTGTCCATGGTGAACCAGGGGGAGCCCTGCGGGCCGGGTGGCATGACTGGTGTGCATGGCCTCCCCACCTCCAGCAGCTCTAGTCAGAGCCTCCCTGCCTGCAAGCACCACACACTCGTGGGCTTCCTTGGGACGGAGGGCAGTCCAAGCAGTGCCACTGAGGCCCAGCCGGGCAACGCCCTGAGTCCTGCCAGCAGCTCCCACACCAGGAAGGGGGATGTAGTCTACAGAGTCCAGGTGAGCCAGCCCGAGGCCGCTGCGCACGTTCTGTGACTTATGTGTCCTTATTCCTTACCTGTTGAACCAGAGTACTCTGTGGAAACACCTTATCCTACTTAGGCTAAAGACAAGAACACTTCTGAATGTTGAAGAAAACGTCTCTGTGCACTTTAAACCTGAAAGCAGCCACTTTTGTTCTGGGGATATTCGTTCCCTGCTCAGTCGTTGTCATGCAGTGCAGCCTTTGCACTGGAGTCTCCAGTAGGCTAAAGAGGATTTGGGAGGTGGCTCTTGAGATTTTTAAAAATTCCATTTCAGGAATTTTTAAAAACTAGAGACACAAGTTGTGTGAAAGAAATTTTGTTTGGGATTATATAATTTTTTATCATCAGGAAAAAAATGAATTGAAAATGATTTATTTTTTCTTTCTATGTAGATTGTGGATCCCAGTCAAATTCTGGAAGGAATCAACGTGTCAAAAAGGAAAGAGCTACAGTGGCCCAATGAGGGGATTCGGTTAAAAGCTGGGAGAAACAGCTGGGAAGGCTGGAATCCCCAGGAGGGTATGGAAGGCCATGTAAGTTCTTGTACAGAGCTCACTGTCTGGTGCTCTGACATTTTGGGGTCTGACTCACATGCATGCATAGTCTTAACTGATTGATACACTTAATTCTCAGACAGAACTGCCACCTCCCATCCCAAATGTGGGATACGAGTGTGTGTATGTGAGTATGTCCCAAGTCTCCAGCACTGACTTACTGTTTTCTTCTGAATCAACAGGTGATTCACCGATGGGTGCCTTGCAGCAGAGATCCAGGTACTAGGTCCCACATTGACAAGGCAGTGCTTCTGGTCCAGATTGATGATAAATATGTGACTGTAATTGAAACCGGGGTACTAGAACTTGGGGCTGAAGTGTGAGCCAGTGTGTCATAACTACATTTCTCTTTCCTCTCGATTCCAAGACATTGGAAAGAGAGAGGAGCAAGCAAGAGATGCCGCAGTTGTCACTCGGATCCGGTGTGGGAGAGACGGACACAGTGAGCTTGGCTAAGCGCCTCTCCTTTGCCCCTACCTGACTCCTGTCACCGTCTCCACCCCCAGATAAAGCTGAAATATTTTTTTAAGTTAGCTGCCGAGAAAACATTTTGCATGAAGGATAAAGTTCTGTTAAAATACATCCTTAAAAAAAGTCTTTCCCATGTATTGCTGACGCTTTAAATCAACAAACTCTTCATTTCTAAACTGTGATCTCATATTTTTCTAATTTCTTTGCCAAAAATAATTGCCATGTTTTGTCATAGAACATGAAATCCATTTACCTTGATTTTTAAAAACGAGTAGAACATTCGGTTTGACATATAGCGGTGTAAACGTTTAATGTACAGTGAAAGAGACTATGAACATAGATTTATCTTATTCCTTGAGCGCTAAAAACTTTAATGAAAAAACTGCACTAATTTTTTACGACAATGCACTAAAGTCTGAGATTTCTCAGAACATTTATTTATATATAAAAATAAAATACCATTATTTAAATTGCCTTTGGGATTAACCCCATCCCTTCCTTATAAACATAGGTAGCAGGAACTCTGCTGCTCATTCTTTGTTACTAGTCTGCGCTCCACTCTGGGACATTGGATATTTTCTTTAAAATGAACGTGGAGTCTCAAGACCCGCATAGCTTCATGCGTGACGTTTCCTGGAGCCAGTAGTCAGCGTGTCAGCCGTGTGAACACCACTGCCAGCTCCTGTGTCCACGTTTGGAGGAGTCCTATGCCCTGCCCTCCCGGCCAACCTCTGCGGGCTCCATTCTGGGAAGAAACCCTCTTGCTTTTCGAAGAAGAAGATAAACGTCCAGGAATCTAACGAAAAGATCGTTTGCCTTTATTTATTTTAAGAGTTCCTAGCTCTTGAATTATTCACATGTGTTTCAGTTAATCAAGTAAACTTTTTTCAAACAAAATTATCCAGATGGTGCAGTTCTTGTTGTTATATCCCTCTTTAACAACTTAGCTTTTTATTTCCCTCTTTTTCTATTACTTGAATTTTATTTCCTGTAATGTGTAGTGTGTTGCTGTAATTTGAAATATTTATAACTGTGAAATTGACTTAATTCATATGTTGTCTTATAACTTAAATTTTATTGGTTTTTTTTTAAAAAAAGTGTATTCAGGGAAATATTTTACTCAGATTTACAATTGGGTTACATGGGAACTGCCATTTAGATTTAATTTGCTTCTTTTAGCAGTTTTTGAATCCTTATAAAATGTTCCCTTTTGGTGTGAAATTCCAAAGAAAATTGTACATCTCTGAGCATGTAGGAGCAGCCATCTTTCTACCCCCTGTGAATAGAAAGTTTAAAAAATCAGGTAAAATTAAATTTAATAACACATTTTGTTTAATCCAGTATATCCAAAGTGTTGCTATTCCAACACATGATGCTGGCTGCATTTCAGGTCCTCCTTAACTGCAGTGCCTGGTGGCTGCTATCCTGGGCAGCGCCGGGTGTAAAGGATCTTTGGATGAGGTGACAGAAGAGAGAAGCTGCTTTTCCTACCGGCTCTGACATAGATCTCACAGAGCAGCATACCACTGCAGGAGGAATGGAAACTAAGGAGAGCAAATAGCTCATACTCAAGACCTTATGCATTTCCACTTAAAAGCCTATTTTTTCCCCTTTTTCTAATTTTAAATGCTTGTGGTCATTCAGAACCCAATGTGCCTTGTTTTGACATGTTCCTAGACTTCACACTTTGCAAAATTCACTGATTAAATATACTTGTCAAATAATTTATCCAACCTTTATACAGCGGTACCCTTCCTAAATTGACCACTTAAAAATGTATTTTTCTGATACTATTATTATATTCTGTATTTGCCTCAGTTTGGCATATCTACAGTATGCCATTAAAGTGTAGTGTAGTTTTTGTTTTGAGTTTGAGGCTTTTTTCCCCTGAAGCTGCATTTATGATCTATTTATCTACAGACATATATTTTTAAAATCTTTCAAAGGAACTGTGCTCCCCTGCTGCTGGCTTCCCTTCTAAAGTGGATCTGAGCCCCCATGGCTGCTGCCTGCATGAGAGAGAATATAGAGCCTTTCTAGTCTTAGATGGAAGAGCATTCATATTCTCCACATGGGAAAAAAACCCTGAAGTACTAGATGTTTTTTATTCCTAGCCCCCCTTCAAAAAAGTGTTAAACATATCACATACTATGAAAAGTCACATTTAAAACGCAAGATTAGATTTTATATGGAGCATCTATGTTAGGTTTTGATTTGGGGTAGCAATTAGTGAACATTTTTCTCAAAACAAGCTGAATTTTGTTATCATAAAACTCTTTAACTAATGAATTTATAAATTAGGAATCCTAAGAGAGGCCCTGTTCTTATTTTTTAAGTCTAAAACTTAGTCTTTTAAAAATCATAGCACTTTTCTAATATTTGCAACAGGGGAAACTGTGATAATTGAAAGATTTATTTCTTAAGAATAGTTTGATCTAGCTTATAATATAGAAATAAACACACTTTCATGAATTAAATTGATCATAAATTCTTGTTCCTGCCCCACCCCCAGGGAATAGTGAGCTACCTGTTTTGATTTTCTGCTTAACCTTTTCCAATAATGTGCAAGATTCTAGCACACACGAGTGTCTTTAGTTCATAAGTGCCAAAGCTTTGACTTCCATGATTTGAAAGCAAAAAGATGTCATGAAAATACTAGCTTTTTATTAATTATCTTTAGAGTTGTATGATTAAAATCTTTGTGCATTTTCCTGTTTGATTTTTTTCCCCCTTTTGAGAGAAAGGCAATCCTGGAATGTCTATACATAGTTGACTTTTTCTTTCCTTCAGTGGCAAAAAAACATAACTTCTAATTAAGCTTATACCTTGGTGTGAATTCTCTCTTTACACCATTTTCAACACTGAATAAAACTTTAAATGTTGACTTTTTTGCTGAAGAACTTTAATTTTTCCAGGAATCTAGGGTGACATAGATGTTGATATTTAAGCAACCTGGGAGAGTAGGTGGTAAGGCTGTGTGAATATCTTTTAAGATAAGAGGAGAATAATTACCTTTTAGGAAATTAGTTAACAAACTTAGTGTTATTCCTTCTTTGGGTTTCCGTTCGTTACTGGAGGATTAAATTCCATTAGATTTGAAGCATTTTGAAAAAATATTTCAAGTAGATCTGAACTACTTTTAGTTTTTCTGAAACAGAAGTAGTTTGACAATCTTACTGTCCTGAATAAGATCTGGAAGATTACTGTGTACTAAATGTCAGTCAGTGAAAATGTAAGTTTTTATGTAGGAAGCTGTCACTCATTGAGTGTTTTTTCCTTCTGTATTATTTTCTTCCCATCTCATATCAGACTTTATCCACTGTTTAATACTGTATTTTTGATGCAATATATTTGCCAAAAAATCCTCAGCCTTTATTTTCCATTTTAAACAACTACAATATTTACAAGCAGTTTAGAATAACACTCAGACACACACTGTTCAGATGAGGTCTGAAATATTTCTTTTTATGCTA